>PVJO010006539.1:0-88517 GCA_004026905.1 Hystrix cristata | reverse complement strand
GGGGGGTTCATTGCTACAATTATAACTGATCATAGGTTTATAAGCCTTGAAACTAGTTTCTGGGTGGAATTTGGAAAGGTTTGGAGACACTAGCTAGAAAAGTCTTAGAATAATGTAAAGGGAGGTTGATGAGAGAGTCTGATC
This sequence comes from Hystrix cristata, assembly GCA_004026905.1. NCBI lineage: Eukaryota > Metazoa > Chordata > Mammalia > Rodentia > Hystricidae > Hystrix > Hystrix cristata. The sequence continues at coordinate 88,373 of PVJO010006539.1, read as the reverse complement.
AGAACTCAGAAGACTAAAATGTGGACAGAAATGCACACAGCACAAAAGTTCTTTTGTCAAATGTACTAGAAACCACATGTGTGATGCTCTGACAGAAAATTTGTATGCATTTTTCCAGGTCCTGAGAATTTGCAGGAGTCTGAGATTAAAGGTAGTGGATTAATTAATCTGGTGGAGGAAATTCCAAAGCAGCGCAACCTTTAGACTGTAGTATAAGTACTGGATGCTTTTAACTTGATCTACAGTAAGAAGTGGGGGGGGGGGAGCAGAGCTATAAACTTTTAAAAACTTATATTTTAGCCCAGAAAGAAGTGTGTGTACAGTTAGGGTCTAGGAGAGCAAGGTTCCTTAAAAATCGGCATTAAAAAGAAGTCAAGTACTGTACACCACCCGTTATGGGTTTAGGGTGTGAAAGGGTAAAAACCTTTTAAGGACTTGCTTTGAGTCTTTGAGACTTTGCTTTGAGAAGAGAGTCCCACAGTGCTTTGCTCATTAGGGCCACCTAGGGAAGTGTTTCCCTGAGTTCAACCATCCAGGCACAGAGAGGCCTCTGTAGCCACGGTCAAGGGTGGGACCAAGGTTACTATTTGAGTTGATAACAGTTTTGGTGTTATCTAAATTGTGAAAAGTTATTGATGATCTTAGTCACTTTTTTCTCCATGGGATAAAATACCTGGTACCCACAACTTCAGGGAGAAAAGATTAATTTTGGTTCATTTTGATCCATGCCTGGGTGTCTCCAATGCAGAAATGACATAGTAAAAGGGCATGGCAGAGGAAAGCTGCTCCTATCATGGGATCAGGAAGCATGGATGGAAGGGGGATGCTGGGGAGGAGATGCACCCTTCCAAGTCACACCAAGTGGCTGCCCCTTCAGATCTGCCCACATCTCTGCCAAATAGGAGAGTTCTGAAGGACATTTTGGGTGCAAACCATAAAATTGACAATGATTAGACACTTTTTCCGTCTTACTATTTTATAAAGCAATGTTCTTGCTAAGGAATATTTCTCTAAAATTTAAGTATTATAATACTTTGTTGCATTTTGATAGAAATAATGAAAAATGGGAGTGAAAACACCTGGGTTATCATCTTACCTCTTGTCACTAGCTTGTAATTTCAGCTAAACCACTTTACGAGCTTCAGAGATTTTTTCCATTGGCAAAATGATGTAATTTTTTTTCTTCACTAATTAGCCTCATGAGTTTTGCTTCCAAATAGAATAATGTAAATTATTTTGTATAAAATTCAGCTGCCTACTACATTTAGGTACCACTATGGTGCAGCTACTGTACAACTACAGTATACTACATTTTAAAACATATGAATGAACCCTTATTGAATTTACCTAAAAAATTATTATCGTTAATAAATAAAATTGGGCTTTGTCTGTTGAGTGCATATAATACATACTTAGTACCTTTGTATCTCAGGTCCTTTTAGTTATTCTCTAAATCTGTGTTTAGAAAGTTCTTGCGGTAAATTAGATCTGCTATATATTTTGGGATGAAAGACAGGCAGAGGATAAATATTTTGCTCAAGAGTCACAACTAATAACATTCAGGGCCTCGATTTCAGTTCTTGCCTTTTTGATTTCGAAGTGAAAAATCTTTAGCTATCTACTTCTATGTCATTAATTTATTAATTAGCATAGAACAAGCATGTCATACATAACCCACCAAATTTCAAATTAAGGATTTACAATTCATTCATGAATCATGATTCATTTGTATTTCATGAAAGCTCATATGTACACATTCTGTATATATGAAAAATCATTATCACTTTACAAAATATGTACACTTTCACATGGAATCACCATTTTAAAGAAATGGTGTCTGAATTTGAGGTCCATGTGGATAAGTTTACTTTGGAAAAGGCTACCTCAGGTCAAGAAGATGGATAGCGTTTAGCTAGTTAGTATCAGTTCATGGTTCCATTTACTGGATGGGTGGAACTAAGCCTCTATGTCAATAGTTTATACACAAATTCTAAAAGCACATTTATAGTAATATACAACACTTTGATAGGTCTACTAATATAAGAATATCAAATATAAAAATATATCTTTTTGTTGTTTCTTTTTTTGTGTGTGTCAAATCAAGTAAAGGTGCAAAATATACATTTGAACTCTCCCTCCTAAAACTGTGCCTCACATAATTCAGAATCTCATTGTATCTCGAATCAAAGCCCATTTCTCCATGCATCTTTTAGCTTCCACGTATGTGATAAATGAAGATAGGTTATGCCTCCATTTACGGATCAGTTAAAGGAAGGTTAAGTACGATGTACTTTGCAGAAATAATGAACAGGACAAGATGGGATCCCAGCTGCAGGAGAGAATTGTGACAGAGGCTAGAGCAGAGACGTAGTAATATGAATGATACTGCAGTATTCAAAGAGGCAACGCCACTCTTGTTGAATAATCTTCATGTAATAAACACCATTTCCTTTTCAGGAGTCAAAATGGACTTCTGCTTTTAATAAAGGAAGCATGCCAAGATGGCTCAAAACTGCTTATTTATAAAGTAGCAATGCATCTATTTTGTTCAGGTTTAGGTGTACTTCAGACTTACTGAGTTTTCTAACATATACCAGTCATTTTCATATTTAATTACCTAAATTCTCAAAAAGGCCCTAGTAAGACTAACAGTAACCCCACTTTGAATATGAGCAAGTAATGTCACTCATTTAAACTAACATAGTTTTGAAAAAGTGATTAAATCAAAAGCCATTACTCAAAATCTAATGTTACTTAATATAAGAGCATTTTCAATCAGTGGTCAAATGTCCCCACTAACTTTGAAAAAATTTTGAATTTTAACAGAACTAATATAGAACCCAGATGTTCTCTGCAGTTCTTTTATCCTCTCCCACCACCTCCATCTCCCTGATATTAGCAGCTTTGCAATGTCTCACATACATGTTGCTGAGATTAATCATAAATGCATTTACAGGAGATAAATTGCATTATCTTTTAACTCAAATTCCAAAATCCCATCTGGTGATGTTTTAAGTTCTTGGCTGTGGATTACCCACATTGCAGGTTTTCTGTTAACATGCATATATCTTTGGATATGTCCAATAATACTGCTTTCTCTCAGTGGGTTGTGCTCAGTGCTGAAAATATTACTGAAACATTAAACTCATTATTTTTCTACTGAGCTTTCCTTTATCGAAAGTAACCTAAAGTAACTTCTATACCAAATATGGTCTATAAATTAAAAATAATTCATATAAAAGACATGAGTTACAGACTGAAACTAAGATTACTTTAACTTATAGAAACTTAGCAAGCCAGAGATATTCATGGTTAAATATTCTGAAAAAAAAAATCTTCTCTACTATCTTCATGGCAAGGGACAAAAGTTTTCTCTTTGAAGTAAACCTTTTTTTTCCCCCACAGTAGGATGTGGAAGTTTCAAATAGTAACAATCTATTAACTGCACTAGGGAGGCTGACTTCTATAAAAATGTGACAAGTATGATTTTGTAGGTGACTGTGGACAGATTCTACTGAAGAGATTAAGCCATTGTTCAACCATGAAGCTAAATCCTGTGAAAATGAGCACATGCTTCTCAACTGATCTTCAATCAGTCATGTACCTCTACTCTCTTGTACCTTAGAAAAAGCACTGTGACCTTTCCAGAGTGCACATCAGCATAGAGTAACGATCCTTTCAAATATCATGTAATGTATTGTAAAAAGTTTGCATCCTAAACAGACTTTTAAAGGTATAGGGACTAAAGCAGCTTATTCTCATAAAATCTCTACTTTTTTTTAACTTTTAAAATTAACGAGATAATTTATGTGCATTTAGATATGGTAACATATGAATGAAAGTAAGATTATATGATACTGTAATTTTGGTATTTTTCTTATTTTATAATTATAATAAAAACTATGAGAACATATATTTGTAGTGGGGAATACAATTGAAATTCAACTGTGTTAATCTCTAGGATACAAATACAATGATGTCTCATTAATATGGTTTATCCACCAGTCCAAGGTCTTTTCTCAGGCATTCTGCTTGTTTCCCAGGCTGGCTTCAAACTTGCCAGCCTTTTGCCTCAGTCCAGCGTGCAGCTGTGCTGAAGGGTACAGCTGTGCTGCCAAAGCCTCTTGTCAGGGCTGCTGAAGTACGCAGCTGAGTAGCAACCCCAACATCAAGAAGCTGTGGAGTCTCTGCAAAGAGCAGAACTGGTCCTCTTGCATTCACCACCTATTTAACCTCACAGGGACTGAGGTTTCCTAGGTAGATAGGACCATGAATAAAAACCTGAAAAATTATATTTGCAAGTGAAAATGCTAAAATATACCAGGCACAAAGTAACCTTACTTTTTCCAATAAAATAAAAACAAAACAGAAAATATGCTATTCCTCATACATCACCATATTTGGTGGGCACCTTGAGCTTTTTAATTCTTTAACAACATCTACAGAGGCTGTTGTGCTCCACAGGAGATAACAGAGAAGTTTCGTTTAATTACATGGCTTACTACTACAGGATGTTCAGCTGTTGGAGGACGTTTCCCAGGATGTTGCATTTTCAAGGTTTAAAGTAGCAGACAAGGACTCGAGCCAGAAAAATAAAAATTATTTATGCTAGTGAAATTCAATTTTTGCTAAAGGCAAGTGTGGCCTGTGTTTACAAACACTGTAAAGAACAATAGGTTTTATTACTATTTCTTCTTCCAAAGACAGATGTTTTCTCCTGAACTTGCTTGTATTTTCTCATAATGTTGGTAAAATAAAAATGGTTTAAATAAAGGTTTTTGAGTTAGTCTTATATCTGGATTTAATAAATAGGACCTATTAATCTGGAATACGAGGTGCTTTTATGTCACTTTAAGGATTTTAAACAGTGGAATAATGGTGTACTTGAGGAAGAACACCATTCCAAAATGAAGCAGTTAGGAAAGAGAAAAGGAAGAGACTTGACAGGAAAGTCAGCTGTGAAGGGATTACAGCACTCCAGGATAAATGACATAGGGTTCTGGGGAAAAATTGGAAGGTGAATGCAAGAACCAATTAGGAAATTGAATCAACAGCACCTGTTGGCAGTTATTATACAGAGCACAATGTGCTAGGATGTATCATATGGAATTTTCTTTTTCAAATTCTTAATGGAGAATGAAAAATATCCTGACAGTTACAGACGTGCAATGCTATCCAATGAATCTTAAGGCAATATAGCAAACCCATGATGTAGGCTCTATATAAGCTCGGGCTGCCTTGAGACACCTTTTCTATGGTACACCAAGCATCGAGCAAGCTGAAATCCCTTGTCTGAAGACTTCAGAGGACTCTGGGAGTTTGCTTCATGCATTACTGTAGGCTCAAGGTGGTAACTGAGAAAATTAACACACTCACACTGGAAGTAGCCCTCAACTACTAGAGGCTGTTATTGGCAGATAATTCCACCAGCCTTCTTTTTCCTGGTGGGACAACTGTGATGTATCATGCATACAGTTTCTCTGAAAGCTAGTGTGTCCAGCCCCTGGCTCACAAGCCCTATGCATCCCTGAATAGCTGGTAATGTGACCCCACAGTATCTTTAAAATTTAACATTATCATGTGAATTTTAGCAATAGTTTTCATCACTCAGTTTTTCATTGCTGGAGTACAGACTGCATAAATGACAGGAATGCTTGTAGAATTGGGCACAGTGCAATGCTAACTCCACCTCCTGTGCCTGCCACATAGACCTGTGTGTATCAGACCTTATACATTCTTGTGCAATGTGTGATATAAAACACAGTGATTATCAGTAAGAGTATTTCAACCTACCTACACATGTGTATGGCTGTGAAGAAAAGTATTTATTGTTATTAAGCAAACACATAAATTTTCTTAATTATTTCACTTAGGCTTGTTGTGTCCTTTTGAAAAGTAAATCAGTAAGTTAAAATATTAAAAGAGGGGAGTTTTGTTACTTATACACATTAACTATTTTACAGATTTTATATGCCTCTTCACACAGTGCATCCCAGGCAAGTCATAAGGTTGGACACCCATATCCTAGAGTGTTCCCAGTGACTTTGAGTCCCTGTTTCCCACAGTGGCAAAAGGCTCATCCATGCGCCATTTTCCATATTTCATTGTCACTACCCACTCATTCACTTGCCCTTCCTGAGATTACCTCTCAAATTAACGTGCTACTCAAGATTCTTTTTTCATTTTGGAGGAAAGGAAGGAGGGAGAATGGGGGTGCAGATTAAAAGAGTTACCACTTCTGGTAACTCTTTTAGAGCACAGTCCACCAGAATGGGCTTTACAAATCATGATTCATTTATCAGAGGCCAGTAAAGACAATACTGATGGCAGGAAGTGGAAAATGACAATCCCTGTCATGATGCCAATTTCTTTCATGATGCAGCTTCCAATTACTATGATGGTTACTTGCTGTAGGTAAGGATAAAATACAGATGGAAGTGCACTAGCTTGTACATATGCCACAGTATTCGAAAGATCAGGAACAATAATAACTGAAAGAATTGTGAAGGTGACAGGCATTTGTGGTAAAGCCTTAACTAGAATAACAGACAGGCAATGAGATAGGCTCTTGTTAGAGAAGATCATTTATAGTTTCTTGAAAGAGAAAAATATATATTAAGCCTTTAAATGGAACTGGTGAAATGTTGCAAGAGAGAAGTATCACTATATGTAGATAGAACTATAAAAATTATTTGCAGGCTAGAGTCATGGGCTGGAGACAAATTTGTGCAAGGTATTCAGGGTCAGGTAAATGAGGCTTTTGTGTGCCATTTTAAGAAGCTTGAACTTTATCTGAGAGGTAGATAATCAGACTGATTCTTGCAGGTTTTCTCAACTCTATTTGAGAAATTTTCTAATTTCTAATTTTCTAGGGGGGCATATAGCTAGCACCATTGGAGGCACATAAGAAAGCAGTAAATTGACTTTCATCATTTCAAATGGATGACTAAGGCTGTTAGGGATTCCTTCTCTTACAAAATCCTATTTGAAAAACCCTAAAGAGTTTTACTATGTAGAATACCACCATCTTAGTTTTAGGTATACCATTCTTTAGTTACACTTTGAGTCTATAAAACTGAAAATCAAATTGAGTAAAAGTATACTTCTCTTCCTTCCCTCATGTTCACAAAGAAAATCACACCAAATTACCTTAAACACTGGACTTAACAAAAATATCTTAGCTCATGAAAGATTACTATACTGTATGAAATAATGAGTTCCACTTTGCTTTAGTTTGGTAATTATACAATTAATCTTCAAAGAAACAACTCACAAACAAAATATGGCTTCATAAAATATACCTAAATGCAGTAGTTTAAAATCAAACTTGGGGCTCTGAATTGAAAGTTATTTTTATTTTCATTTATAATGTATAAACTCTTAGTCCATTGTGGAAAACAGTAAATAATTTGATCAAAAAGTAAAAAATGCACCTACCATATGATCCAGGAATCCCATCACTGTTTATAAAACCAACAGAAACAAAATCAGTGTTTCCAAGAGACATAGACGTTAAGAGTAGAATGTTACCAAGAGCTAAAGATACAGGGGCGGGGAATCGGTAAATTCTGAGGAATGGATACAAAGTCACAATTAGTTAACACTGAAATCCTGGTATGCTATTGGACAAACTATAGATAACAACAATACTGTATATTTCAAAAAGCTAAAGAGTTTTCATGTTTTTCCTATAAGAAATTATTAATGTTTGAGAAGATAGATATTTTTAACCCAGTGTGAATTCTGCACGCTATATCCACATTTCAAAATATCACGTGCTACCCACAAATATGTACAATTTTATATTTTTATGCATCAGTTAAAGCATTAAATTTATTTTAAAAGACAATGTATCACAGCTCACCATAGCAGAAATAATGTCAATGAAAAAAATTTCAAATATTGCAAGAATCACCGAAATGTAATTCAGAGACATGGGCTGAGCATGTGCTGATGGAAAAATGAAGCTGACAGAACTGCTTGGTGCAGGATTGCCACCTACAATTTGCAAAATATATAGTCTGTAAGTGCAAGAAAGAGAAATATAATCCAACAAGGCTTAACTCCAATTTGAAATACATAGTTTTTGTCAGGGATGGGTGTTACTGTGTTGTCCAGACTGGCCTCAAACTCTTGGACTCACGTAATTCTCCTACATTAGCCTCTTGAATAGCTGGGAGCACAGGTATGCACCAATGTGCCCAACTTGAATAAATTTAAATCAGTTTGTTCTAATTTGATGATTTGTATGAGAAAACTGAATTAAACATTTCTGAATTCCCTATTTGAAATAATTGAAAGTTTGATGTATCTTTCAGGATTGTTTCAGTGATATTTAAAAGTTGGCAGGTTTTTAAAAATCTTAGAAAGTGTATTATATCATTTCCCTTAAAATTCTGAGGGATTATGACATGCAAGTGTTTAGAAAGTACACCAAAACACATCTTTGTTATACGTGCACATAATAAAAAGTAGCAAAGTACATTTATGTTTATTCATTGCAGCTGCATAAGAAATTGTTACATTAAATATTCAACAGAATTAAAAATATCAGAGTCCAAATTTCTTTCATTCTCTAGGTCTATAATCTGAAGTTATTGGCAGTGATTTAATTTTTTTCACTTTCTCTACACTAAGGAACTAGTGAAAGTTTTAAAATTTGACAAGGCTATGAAGAATTTCTGTTCTAATAAAACCCAGTTTTAGAAATCAAATGTTGTGAATTATCTGCTTTGTGTGTTTGCATATACTTAAACAATCGAGTTTAAATTAAAATTTTCTGGAGATTCTTTTTACAAAGGCACATTTCTGAAATTGTGAATGCTTTATTTCACCCTGCTAAGTTTATATCAACAATGGAGATTGTGAGATAAACAATTTAAAGCCAAAATGGTATTAAAAGCCATATTTATCTAACCCATCCCTACTTTTGCTACCAGAGACCTCTGCCCATTTCATATTATCCTTTCTTTTCAAACCTCAGTCTTTCTTCCCCATAATCAGTCTATTCTTCTTATTTCCCTGAGAATATGAATGCAATAAGAAAATAGGATAGTCCTGTTGCCATCCCCAGTCATCTTCCTACATCTGTATTGATGTTTCTGAATTCCATCCTACTATTCATATGGAATTGTTCGATGATTCTTAAAGCCAAGATTTCCTCTTCTGTGTTATGTAGCTTCTCCTTTTTTGGAAGGAAACACAACATTATAGGAGTTCTGCCATTTCTGCTGCATGATCTCATTTATCAGAAGATATAAATGGGAATTTTATAAAACTCTATCTATAGACTTACCCTTCATTAAGCCACTGTGTTCCTGGAAACTTTACATGAACATCCTTCTAGAGAACCAGAAGAATCGATCATACACTCTCAGTGCAAGTCCAAGTGCCAGTGAAGTAGTGGAACTGATGATACAAATTGTAGTTCGGATTCAAGAACCACAAGCAGCAGTAGGCTAAATGCTAGTGTGAATCTTAATCCGAAGACATTGGAAACCTATGTCCTCATCAAACAAACTCAGGCAGAAGGAGTGAGTTCTTCCTTTCTTAGTATTTTTGTTCTATTCAGGATGCCAGTGAATTGGTGTAGCCACCACAATGTAGAGAGTTACCTATTTCACTCAGTCTTCCAATTTGAATGTTAATCTATTTCAAAAGCACCTTTTCACAGGCCCTCCCAGAAAAATGCTTACACAAGTATCTAGCTACCCGATGGCCCTGTCAAGCTGACATAAAATTTTTATCATCACAAGAGTCTTATTTTAAAAAATATATTAAGACCTATGCTTAATTGGATTTTTTTTACTATCTTTAACTAAAAATAGAATTTTAAAATTATTTAATACAGACACATACACATATATATGTATTTCTTAGTAATTATCAAAGGTCTAGAAGTATTGTACAAATTACTGGAATAAAAAATTATTTTTGACCTGAATCTGCCAATGTTTCAGGATGTAGAAAGTCCAGATCACTCTGCCCATGTATTTATCAAATTTCGAAGAATTTGCATAAAGTAATACAATGTTTTTCAGGTGGACGACTGTCACAGTTCATGACCACGGGACAGCGCAAAGGATGAAACAAAGGATTACTTGGAGTCAATGTCCAATCCAAGTCCGAGAAGGTCCAGCTGGGCTGCCATTAACCAAGAGCCCTCAGAGTAAGAAAGTCAGATAAGGACAGCCCCTAACTGAAGCCTGTGGCCTTTTATTTATACAGAACCAGGAAGCAAGGATAAAAAAGAATAAAATGAAGTGCATCTGGGTAGAACTCATGTAGGGAACAGGGGAAGGACAGGGGAAGGCCAGGGTGGTCTGTTAAATGACCAACGTTGGGACCAATCTAAATGATAATTCTGAGCATGTGGAGGATGAAGGCCAGCGTGTTCATTTCTCAAGGCAATGCATTTGATCTTACTTGGACTTGTGGCCCTGTATGCTGTCTTTTAACTGTAACCACACACTTCGGGAAGTTTTGGTGTGTGGCTCCAAAAGTCCCTTATCTCTGCATATCCATCTCATACATACCTCTGGCCAATGCCCTCACAGACAAAAGTTATACTTTCAACATGACATAAATTTTTACCCCTTAGAAAAGTTATTATGAGATGATTTATTGTGTTATTAATGAAGTTATGCTTTAGCCATACTATGGCATGTAAAGCTCTCAAAGTGTTTTGCAAAGAAATATAATTTTGTGAGCATAAAGCTGTTTTATAGCTCTCCTCTGGCTATACAAGTAACCTCAAACAAATTCAAATTTTAACTACTAATTTCAATTATCTGCACTGGTAGAAGGAATGACATTATTTAACATGTGAATCTATTGACAGAAAATTATAGGTGTATCCTTTTAAAAATGATTTGATGCAGCACACAATGCTTTTTAGCACTTTAGTTGTTTTTGTTTAGGAGAAATGATTATCTAGTAAAGACAGAAAATTTTCTCTACTGTCTTAACTTCAAAGAATGTTGACTAAAATTCCATAAGATTAGTGTTAGTCTGATATTCAATCCCTAAATTCAATTGTAGTAAAATTTTTTTGTTGTTTTCATTTTTGTTTTTGAGACAGGGTCTCACTATGTAGCCCAGGCTGGCCTTGAACTCTCAACGATCCTCCTGCCTCAACCGCCCAAGTGCTGGGATTACAGGTGTGCACCACCATGCCCAGCTTAGTAAATTATTAAGCTTTATCACTGAATACTAGCTTAGTTGATAAAACAATAGAATTATACAAATTCCTAGCATCTGAGGAAAATACTAATTCAGTAATTTACTGCAAGTAATTTAAATGCTACCCTAGAACTAAAGAAAAGTGTAAAACAGTAGGACACATAATCACGAGGTTAATTTTTGGTGCAAAATTTTGAGCATATCTCTGTCTCTAATCCAACTGTGGATTTAGACTAATTTCTTTAGTGCTCCAACTTCTTGAATAGAAATGGGGAAAGACTTTCATGCCTTTCTTTTTCTTGGTTCAATGTTATTTAGCTATATTTAGACTATTTTGTTTTTCAAACAGTGTTCACTAAGGTTGAAAGGTTGTCATTTTTAACTTCTCTGGAATAGAGTGGAAATACCAAAGCCACAACATTTCAAATCATCACTTTAAGGTCAGTTATATGCAAAATAAGGGTCACTTGATTTATTACGTGTGGATTAAAATAATTTTAGCATCAATGAAAAGCAATACTGCAAGACCCAGAATTAAATCACAGATACTCTAACCATTCATTTGATAATGCATGCTTATTATTATATATTAATCCATGTTAAGCATTGTGTCTAGGTATTTATTTCGTTTATGTTTTGGTAATTTGTCCTATATTTATTCCTCACTCTGTACACTGTCATTATTTGATTCAATGCAATCCATCTGAAAGTTATCTAACCATTCCTTTCTGCCCACTATTCCTGCTTTAAGTTTTGCATTTATTATTTACAGAGACAATTTAAAAACCATCCTGAATAGTTTATTTATGTCATATAGTCTAGTAACTGATTCACATAATTTTGGAATCACATTATGAAATTCAAAAGCCTCCATCCCTCCTTTATATAACTATCTGTTAGCTTATTTGAAGTTCCAAGAATGCACCATGAATCTTCAGAATACACACTCTTCTGCAAGGTGTTTCTCACTTTAATTTTAAATAATTTAATTTAAAAATTTTAATAATTTAAATTAATTTTAAAACTGTAAATAATTTAATTTAAAATAATTTAATTTCTAGTCCAGATATCACTTTAAAGCATAAATGTCTGTTTCCCAGGCAGATTACTTCCACTGTCTGGGACTTGACTGACTTTGGTCAAGTTACCTAATCTTTGTGACTCGAGTTCCCCTCTCTGGAGAAAAGTATGCAATAATTTGATTACGTGAAAATACTTACCCAGACATGTTGGCACATTCCTATAATCCTAGCTACTCAGGGGACTTGTTGGACGAACCATGTCCCTGGAGGCATCACTTGCCATGCACCCTCTATCTTCTGTAACCCAGAGTAATGAAGCCAAGAAACTATGGACTGAGATATATGAAACCCTGTGACAAAATAAGTCTTTCCTTCTTTATTTTTCTCTGTTATTTTGTCACAGTGGCAAACAAAATCATTAACAAGGTCTCAAAATTTTACTTCCATTAGTCTAATGGAATTACCAATCTTTGGGTAGAAAGAGTATGAGAGGAAAAACCTATTCATAAGTCGAATACAGCCTATCTACTCAAACTGCTTTATAGTAGAGGAAGACATCTACACTACAGAGGAAATCATGTCACTCAAGGACTTAATCAGAAGTAAGTAGTGACTTTTTGACAAGGAAGGTCTATACTTAGCAGTAGCTGTGGCATAACAAGAACAAGATATTCAGAGAGAAGCAAGTAAAATTGGGAAAGAAAACAAGGTAATGCATTTTAGCACAGTTTTGTCACAGAAATAGAGGATTCTCTAATAATGTTTAAAAATATTAAAAATACATAATAGTACAGCAACTTGAAGACATAGAAGATTAAGAAAACATGGAAACAAAGAACAAGTATATAAACTACTTACAAAAACCACATTAGTGATACTTATATAATATCAGATCTGTACTACAACATTGATGTAACCTAAATTTCCTCTATAGGTTGTGCTATAGCAGAATATTTCCGCAAGACAGAGTATGATAAATTTATGTGAAATAGATCTTTCAATACAGTCCTTGAATAGATTTTCTTTCTCTCTTTTCTTGTCTTTGTGTGTGTGTGTGACTCTGTTGCTCAGTTTGCCTTTGATTATAAAAAGTTTGAAAAGTTAAAACATTTTATTCTTACAATTTTATCAACATCATCTTCCAAGCATCAGTGACTTCCAGTCATCTTGCACACCCCTAATACTATAGCTGTAGTACTACAGTTTTCTGAAATTTAAACTATCTTATTTGAATAAGTCATTTGAATAAGTCTGTTCCTCATTTCAAATACAGGTTAAAATGGTGGGAAGATCACGGCCTTTAGACTAAGAGACAGACAGATGGCTTTGAACCCTTAACCATGTTCTACTATTCAGTATTTTATTCTTGGACTGTGATACTCTGATTTATAGCTTTAGGTAAAATAAAATTTCAATTTCCATATTTTTTTCATATTGCAAGTATATAATTAGATTTTATTTTGCTCAAATTGCAAAAAGTGGAGGCCTCTTTCTTCATATATTCCCATCATTTGACAAAACCTACATATTTAGATCTTTATCCAAATATCCAATGGTTGCTTATTTCTCATCTTTTGAGCTTAGGAATTAGAAAACCCACTCCTGAAAACCTTCAATAACTACTACCATAGACACATGACTCGAGGTAACCTGTTGCATTGCCAGTATAGTCCCATACTGGAAGAATCCAGAACATTCACTTAGTAGAGCAATTCCACCTCAAGTGCTGTCATTGTCCTTATGCCAGAGAGCGAAGGTCCCCTGGCTTCTGCTCAGGAACCAGTCCTGCCTGCATCTGTAACTAGGACCAGGAGCAAGCGCTGCCCCTTCAAGACTGACACATTCAGCTATCAGAAATTCAGCAACCTACATTAGCCAACAGCAAAGGCTCAATATGTCACCAAACTTCTGAAAATGGGATATTTTGATGAGATTTCCCATTCTACATTATGATATTTGTAGGCAATAAATAAGTTGTCTTAACTGACACCCTGAAAAATCTTGTGCGAGGAATTAGAATTGGAGCACAACGTAAATACAAGTGTTCTGTAGCAATATTTGCTCAGACTTTAAGAGTTTTAACCTTTTGCCCTCACACACTCAGTTATTTCCCCAAAGCAATTCTTATTCAGAGGCAAATTGGCAAGATACAGTTTGGAAGTCTACTTAATTCCTGCAGTGAATTTTTGTCATGGTCATTTAATTTCACATACATTGTTTTTCTCCACTGCCTTTGGCTTTACAGCACAGATTTCTGTAACTGTAATTTTCAGGACTCGGTAATTTTATATGAAGATCATTCCTGCTCGTCTCTTCCCTTTAGAGTTTATGAAATGTGATTCTTTCTCCTGAGGAAGGCTTGCAAATTTGTTATCTTTAAAGTTTCTTTCAAATGTGAGCTTCAGCAACAATACTTGTAATTCTCCACTCTCATCTTCATCAACAGTAACTACATCAGCAACTCTCAATTATTTCTGTAACAGTTACTAAAATACATCCCTCTGTTCAGGATCTCTTTTAAGTCTAGCAGTGTACATCCTTGTCCCAGACTTTTATATTCATTGAAGAATGGGTTTCCTAATACAAAATTAATGTTTTTTAATTTAAAGATATTTCAAGAACAAAAATAAATTCTGAAACATTAGGAATGACAGATTATTTCATTTTGCCTATCTTATTTAGTATTTACATTTAACTGTTGTTTTCTTTTCTTTTTTTTTTTTTTTTTGGTGCTGGGCATCGAACTCAGGGCCTTGCACTTGTGAGGCAAACACTCTAACCACTGAGCTAAATCTCCAACCCCTAACTGATGTTTTCAATAATATTTCCCTTCGGATTGTTTTATTTATAGTTGTTTATTCTTCATAGTCATGATCCAACAACTCATATATTGAGACAAGTATATACTAATACACAAGATATAAAGCCTTTTATTTTATGTTGCAGAATAGTTTAAGGGTCTCATGTATTTTAAAACAATCAATTTCTAGAAAGTATAAAGAGGAGAAAAATTGTATAAGCTTTCTATATATTTTTAAAATTATGAATAGTGTTATAATTCTGCATCATTTTATAATAATATTTTTGTTGATTGTGTACAATTTCTAGAACAAAATGACTTTCCCCCCAGTTTATGTTATTGATAAATCATGGTTTCAGATAGTCTATTGTAATAAACAATGGAATTGCTTGAAAGTACAAGGAACAAATGCTCAAGAATTACATCTTTTATTTACCATTGTTGAAGCTGGCTTTAAAAATTCAAATATATTAAAGGTAGACTAAAATAGTCTTTCAGAAATACACTTGATAGTAAATTATTCCTCCCAATAATGTGACGTGTATAAAATAAGCAAACTATTGTCATATTGTGCCCCAAAGCTATAGATTTTAGGAAAATGTTAAGTATCAATACAATGGGAAATTGGGATAGTTTCCTTTCTACAAAGTTTTAGTATAATTGGTATATTTCAAAATATGTAATCTTGCTATATGTACACATCTGTCTTAGTTACTTTTTTTCTCATTGCTGAGACAGAATATGTGGCACCCAAAGTTAAAGGAGGAAAGGTTTATTTTGACTCACAGTTTGTAGAAGCTTTAGTTCGTAATCAGCTGGCTCCAAGGCAGGGTGGTGGCAGAGGGGAATCACAGAGGAGACACAGTCCACAGCAAGTAGAGGGGAGACATCAAAGCAGCAAGCAGAAGCAAGCAACAGGAATGACCCTCTCTTTGTCCTTTATAGTCTATCCAGGCTATCCACCCTTAGGGAGGACAACATGCGCACCCAGCGTGCGGCTCCATTATTCTACCCAGAACTATGCCAAACCAGCGGACTAATCTAAGAGTCACATAAGCTTGATCCCAGCATCACACACTCTAGATCCAGTTGAAAAACCCCACCTGTGGCAGCATGAGGCTTGGGGGGACATCTAGACACAACCCATAACAACCTCAAACACAAAAAATGCTCCTGTATTTGTTTTTAAAAAGTAACTTTACCTCACACTGTGAAAGATATTTCTGTTTCCAAGTGAGGCCTTCCATTTTGCAGGTAACACACAGGACTTTGGAAAGTGCATTATACACTGTATTGTAACTGTATATACATTGGTAAAAGTCTAAGGAAATGGACTCTGTAATGAGTTAATATGTACTCCAGCTACTATGAAAATTTGAAGAAAATAAAAATTCTTGTGATTTTCCTATTTAAGTAATTAAATATCAACTTGTAGAAATGTATTACCAGTGTCATTTTGAAGGGTCAATCTGTTTTAAATGAAGAATATGCAGTAATCACACTTAAGAATCTGACACTTTCTCTCAGAAAGTCAATTATACAGTATAAGCAGAAACAGAAACAAACTTTCTCAAAAAAGGATTCACATTTTGATACACAAAGTTTTTATAGCTTACAGAACTTCTGAGAATGTGATTAAAAAAATCTATGAATCTCTCTCTCTCTGAAAATGTAATCATTTTCACACAGGTAACATTTCAGATGCATTTCTGGTGATCACATCATACAACGTGTTCCTTTATATAAGTGGGGCATACAATAATAATTATACATAATATTTATTTTTTTAAAAATAAAACAATTTCATTGAACTAAAAATTTACATACCACACAATTTACCAACTTCAAAGGTAAAATTCAATACATTTTAGCACACTGACAAAGTTGTACAACTTGTTATCCCAAATCAAATCACTCTACCTACTAGCTATCATCTCCCCATCCCTTCCCCCCAAATCCAGGTAACCACTGAGCTGCTATCATCACAGACTTTCGTATTCCTGGAAGTTTTTTTTTTTTTTTTTCAAAATAGATTATGCCCATAACAACAGTAAAGATCTTAACATTGCCAAAGCAATGTAAATCCTGTAAAGTGTGCTCTCACACCATGTTATAGTGAAACCAGAAATTGACAACAGAAACATACTCAGAACATAATTTCTTTTTTCTTTCTCTTCTCTTTCTCTCTCCTATTAAGTTTCTCATATAAGGAAATCCATATGATATACAAGGTTGTGTGTCTGATTTACTTAACATTATGGTCTCAAGGTGCAACCATTTTCCTACAAATACTTCAAGTTTATATTTCTTAACAGCAGAGTAGTACTTTATTGTGTAGAGATACTATATTTCTTTATCCAATTATTTGTTGATGGGTATACAAGCTGTTTCCAAGATTTAGCTATTATGAATTTGGCTGCTATAAACATAGGTACACATACATCACTCTGGTATGATGTTTTTAACTCTTTTGAGAAGATAGCCAAAAGAGGAATACACGGGTCAAATGGAATTTCTGTTTTTAGCTTTTTGAGGAATCTCCATACTAATTTACATATTGGTTGTATCAGTTTACAGTCCCACCAACAATGGAGCAGGATTCCTTTCTCCCCACAGCCTTGCTAGCATTTGTTATTGGTTAATTTCTGGACAATAGCCATTCTTTCTGGAGTGAGATGGAATCTTACTGTTGTTTTAATTTACACTTCTCAAATGGCGTGATAATTTTTTTATGTATTTATAGCCCAATTGTATTTCTTTGTCTGAGAACTGTCTATTTCACATGCTCACTTATTGATTGCGTCTTTAAATTTGGGGTGGGAATCTGATTTATTTTTGAGTTATTCATATATTCTAGATGTTAGCTGTTTGTCTGAGGAATAGCTGGCAAAATGTTTTTTCCCATTCTGTAGGTTGTCTTTTCACTTTGTTGGTGGTTTCTTTTGACATGCAAAAGCTTTTTAATTTAATAAGATTTCATTTGTTGATTCAATAATGATAATAAATATTTTAAAAAACACATTTCCTTGACAATATTTTGTCATGTGAGAAATCAATGTCAATAACCTGAAAATTAACTAAATGGAATATAAAGTTGGACACAAAAATGTATTATTTTCTTATATGTGAATTCAACTTGAATAACAGGTTTGTTTGGGAATGAACCAAAAAATAGAATATTAGGGGAAATTTTTGATACGTAAGTATACATACCATCACTCACATCTACATTTCAACACAAGTTTTTGATAATATGGTGCACAATAATGTAAATCTACATTGAGATTATAAATTATACCAAGTTCCCATCACTAGATGACTATTGTCATAGTTGTTAACATATTGACCTCTAAAAAAGAGGAGAGATTTTCCAAAGCTGAGGTAAATTCCCATCATTTCACTCTCTTTGTTTATGTGAATGAAATCATCTTCAGGACTTATCACTGACCCTATGTCAATAAGGAAAATATTTTTAAATGACATTTTAGAATTATGGTCATATAAAGAAATATTACGTGAGTTACTAATTGTTTCAAAGGCAGTGCAGATTTTTCCTTGAAATATGTTAACAAATTCTTACTTGTAATTCATTCCTACTGTAGTTTTCTTCTGTTGTTATTCCTTCTACATCTGGACTTTTTGCCATAATAACTTGGTGAAAAATAACACATAGCTTTTCAACCACATCTGAAATGGTCATTTCAAGGCTTTGATTTCAAAAGTTTGTGTCATTCATGTCTAAAAACATCAGAAGTTGTAAATTTTTAATGTATTTGTTTTCAAATTATTTGAGCTTCTTTTGTCATTTAAAGACAAAACTCTACACTATAGTCAAGTAAATCAGGGCCGATCATGTATAAAACTAATAAATATGTAAATTTTATGGAATCATAGTACACTGAACTCTCTTTTTTTAAAAAATGTTCTCAACAGTACTAATTTGGAAGGGATAAAAAATAGGACAGATTATAAACAACAGTAAGTCAAGAATGTATGATTTGGGCTGGGGATTTAGCTCAGTGATGAGAGTGCTTGCCTTGCAAGCATAAGGCCCTGAGTTTGATCCCCGGCACCACAAAAAAAAAAAAAAAAAAAAGAAAGAAAAAAAAGAGAATGTATGATTTTGTTGTACTGTATGGTTGGGTTCCAAAATGTCCCCCTGAAGGCTCGCTGTGTTGAAGACTTGATTGCCAGCTGATGGGCTTCTTGGAAGGTGACTGGATCATGAGTTAATCCACTGAGTGGTTCATAGTCAAATGGGCTTAGGAGGAAGGGCCAATTGGATGAAGACCGTCACAAGAGGTGGAACCTGAAAGTTTATGTTTTGTTTCTGCCGCATTCCCTCTCTTTCGGCTTCCTAGGTACCATCAGCTAAGCAACTTTCCCTCCACTACGGCCACCTCCCATCGTGTTTTGCCTCAGCAGAGGCCTAAAAGCAATGGTGCCAGCCAATCACAGATTAAAATCTCTGAAACTGTCGGCCAAAATAAACCTTTCATCCTTTACATTGTTTATGACAGGTATTTTGTGATAATGACATAAAACACACTAAACCATTTGCCAATGAATTTAGAAAGCTCTTAATATGCTTTATATATGGTTACTTTATCATGTTTTATATATGATGCTTTATATATGCTTTATATATGATTGTGCTTTATATATGTCTATATTCACATATGATTATATGTTTAGCTCCTTTCAGTACCAAAGAATCAAAATGAATTGTCCAAAATTAAAAGTTCTCCGTTCCTTCAAAAATCACCTGGGGATTTTTTTCTCCTTCAGTTTTTCATTCACTTGTTTAACTAAAAGGTAAAACTATTTCTTGTCATCATTTCAAAGATTTGAGATTTCAAAATTTTATCAAAAGTTTGTCAATTCCAAATCAATCTATTTTCTCATGCAAAATGAATGTCTTATATATTGTAATCAACTATTCATTTTCAAGTATTCTTAAGTCAGAACTTTACCAAAAGTAAGTCCTTGGATTTTCATGTTCCACTTATTTAGTTATCAAAGTATAAAAGAAGACACATTCTTTTATAGAACTTGCTTTTTTTTAAACATAATTCAACTTATGCCAGGTGTATAACCTATTTGAACAAGGTTCTACAATCCTAATTCTAGAACATGATTTTTCAAAAGTTTATAATTGAAAAATAGAATGAATGTATAGATCAATGGCACAGGATGGAGAACTCAGAAATATAAACCTAGTC
Organism: Hystrix cristata; assembly: GCA_004026905.1. NCBI lineage: Eukaryota > Metazoa > Chordata > Mammalia > Rodentia > Hystricidae > Hystrix > Hystrix cristata. The sequence goes on along the minus strand of PVJO010006539.1, from coordinate 68,148 downwards.
ACTTACTTTATATCTTTTACTTAAAAATTAACTCAAATTGACCAAAGACCTAAGAAATAAAACCGATTATAGAGAATTATCCAGAGGGGAAAAATAAGTGATCTTGTATTTCATGATGAGATTTTACATGCAGCAACAAAAGCACAGTACTTTTTTTTAAGAATTTAAAGTTGGACTCCATTAAAAACCAAACTATCTGCTCTTCAAAAGACAATTAAAATAAAAACTAGGAGAAAAAATATTTGTAAAACACAACTCTCATAAAAGAGTTGCATGTGGAATTTTTTTAAAAAAATACTTCAAACTTAGCAGTAAGAAAACAAAGAATCCAATTTTTGAAATATGGAGAAATTATTGAATTTATATTTAGTAATTAGTTTCAGCATTTTAATTTATGTTTAAGTATTTTATGTTTTATAAGCATGCATTACCTAATTTAAAAGAGCATATCTATAAAGGCTTTAACTCATGTGAAAAGTTCATTTATAAATATTTATACCATTGGCAGTCAAGTTATTTATTTTAAAAATTAAAAAAAATTTAAAAATTATGTCTCAGCTACTTACTGAAACTGAGATATTAGACAAACATAGTCATCGTTTCAAATTTCTTCATTATCAAAAAAAATTCCTAAAATAAAATTGAAATTCTTGGGCTACAGGAAACAACAGGTACTTCATTGCATTTTCAGCTCTATATTTTTTTTATTAAGTTACCCTTTTACTTTTAGTAAACATCTGGTAGAAAAAAAAAAACGGGCAAAAATACATTGTAACAATCTTGAAGGCGTCATTTTTGTTCTACTATCAAATTTAAAATCAGCTTATTTATCAAAGACTTGCTGAAATCATGTAAATTAAAAGGCATTTGATTTAGTTAATATAATTTTATTTATTTATTTAGTTAGATAGCTAGTTATTTCAACAGGATCTCACTAGGCAGCCCATGCTGGCCTTGAACTCGTGGTGATGCTTCTGCCTCAGCCTCCTGAGTGCTAGGATTACAGGCATGCACTACCACACCTGGTTAGTTACCATAATTTTAATGGTTTTAATTTTTGTCACTACCAATTTAAACACAAGACCATCAGAATAGACACAATGCACAACGTGTTCACATGCATAACATGTAACACAAAGGTTTACAGCATTCATTTTATAATTTAAATTATGACACTGAAAAATTTAACAATATAAACTCATTCAATTATAAAAAGATGATTGTGTAAAAATTATACTGCCCATAAAACAGAAATTGCAGTCACCAATTTATATAGCTAAATTTTAAGATTTTTATTTAGTTTTACAAGTAGTTCATGAATGCCGTGAGGCTAATTTTTGATCAAACTGTTCCCACAGCAACTTAGTATTTAGAAACCTCTTTATCTTCTTCTGTCCTTTTTTTTTTTTTTCAGCCCAATGAGTTTAGAGGTTGACTTTTAAATGCTAACATTTTAGCCAGCCGTGACTGGAATAACAAACCTCCAAGCAATTATAAACACAATAAGAAAAAATTTGTTTTGTTTATCAGTGTGGTTTGCTTGATTAATCAACATGGGTGGAAAATATTTTAAGAAAGAGTTTTTTAAATGCTTTTTGTAGTTTTTATTTTTACTTTTTTCCTGGCCCATGTGTTAGCCAAAGCAATTTTACGGCAGCCAGAAAACTTTTGTTATTGCTTTTATCTCAAGACACTACGCTCTGGAAGGCCAAAGCAGGAGAATAGAAAGTTCAAATCCAGCCTGGACAATTTTGTAATTTAGTGAGACAGTGTCTCACAAAAAGTGGAGAGAGCTTGGGATGTAGTGCAGTACAAAGGTCCTGGGTTCAAATCCCAATACTGTAAAAAAGAAAAGAAATATTGACCAAAGCATAAGAATTTTCTAATGCAGACTTATTTTACTTGAAGTAGTAACTTTTATAAACATTTACCTCTTTCTTTTTATGTTGCTAAGCTTTCGATTAACTATTTCATCAGCATTAGTCACTGTTAACCAGGCAACCTTGAATTTTCATTTTCAAAAAAGTAATTAATAAAGTGTCTGCCTTTGCTGCTGTAAATTGTAAAACCATTATTAGAATGGTTGTTTTTTTTTTTAATTCCCTATCTTGGCCAAAATGTCCTTAGAGAGAGTTTTAAGCAGGTTTCATCCTGTTAGCATTTCAATTTGTCTTTTTCTTGATATAAGAAAAAAGTCAATAGATTCAAAACAAGGAGAGAATAGTAAGATACATATAGAGCTAAAGAGTCTATTCACATGTTAATACTATAATTGCAGTTTTAAGAATCAACTCTTCATATTTTTTTTTTAAATAACATATAAGAGAATGGAACATAATGCAACCAACTGGGTTCCTTGAAGGGGGATTTTCTCTGCATGCTCTATAATTTTGTTTGTTATCAGTCTCTCAAAAGAAAAGTAATATCCACAAGCTTTGTCAAAGAACTTACATGCATGCAGAGTAGATTATTTGATATATATATTACATCACAAAAAGTTTAGAATTAATTTATTGGATTGTTTACATTTATAAGTAAAGCTCAAAATATGTAAAAGGATATTACAAATTGAGTTGTGTGTTCTTTATTCACTCAAATTTCTTTTACACATTCTCAACTGGAATCAGGAAATTATAATATGTTAGTATATTATGGTGAAATTCAAAAGGTTAGATTTCATGATGAACTATTCATTTCCTTAGGTATTTCTCTTTTATGTTCTTGCAATGCTTAAAAAATGCTCAAAGCCCACTCATTCACAGAAAATAAAAAGAGAAATTTGAGAATTTGGAGTAAAACTGGTTATTGTATACTAAAAAGTGGTTCCATTTGCAGTAGGATATTTTGTATGCTCAAAACTCAAGAAAAATGATCTGGATGTAAAAGTTATGGAAAATGATTTTTAAAAGTCAAAATACAAAAAAAAATTTAACCTATTACCATTTATAATTATCATATTATATTTCACTTTAAATATCACTGTGCTAAAGGTTATTTACATTGTATAAAAAGATAATTCAAACCTTTGTATTATATCTTGTGTGTTCCCAAGATTTTATGACATTTCTAAACATTTCCTCCTACACATTAGTTGAGAAAGTATTAGTTTGTTAAATGTTTACACAATCTGAAAAACTTTAAAATCATACATATTTATAAACTCCATGTTATGCTTTTGTACATGTGTACATTGTGTAATATTTAAATCTTGCAAAACACATCTATCTCCTCAAACATTTATCATTTCTTTCTGGAGAAAATTTCAAAAACCTTTTTTAAAAATTTTTATTTATATAGTACATTATCCATATTTACCCTGCTGTGAAACAGCACACCAGAACTTCATCTTCATATCTAAAAATTATTTTAACATGATTTTAATTAACCATTGGTAATTTTTCAAAAGTTTTTAGTCCATAAAGTAAGTAAAAACAAAGGACAACTTGTATGGAATTTGCTAGAGTAAATATCTCCATCATAAGGTTGGTATTTTTTAAAGTCAGATCTGGATGTGGCATTACATGCGTGCAGTGAAGGTACTTCAGAGACTGAGGCAGAAGGATGACGCCAGCTCATGTTTCTCACCAGCCAGGAAAAATGTAGCAAGACACTGTTGTAAAGCTAAAATCAACACAGATATTATAATTGAATTTTATTCAATTTGCTTCACACGTTATTGCTATTTAAACAAAGCAAATTTAATTTTTCCTTCAAGACTGGAAAAATATTTTCATGTTAGCTTTTGGCATAGTTGATTTCCTTTTCTGTTTAGCAATTTAGGATAAAAACAGTGATCAATATACACAGAGATGAGAATTAAGATGGTATATAAAGTTTATGCTAGTCACATTGTTGAGAAATATTTCACATCAATCTTTTTGAGAATTTTAAAAATTTCTATTACAGTTTATCTGTGGGAACACAAACAGCTTAAAATTGACATACATGAAATCTCTTAAAAATCAGTGGAAATATTCTAAGGAACTCTTGGTTGCCAGCCCTACCTGTACCTCCAAGTTTTCCTTCTTTCATGTAATGACAACAGAGGGTAAAAAAGGAAATGTAAAATTAGAAAAGCCCAATATATTTGCAGAAATATAAAATACAACAATGAGGAGAATAGAAGTTCTGCTACACCCCTAAGCATGAAAACTCACAAACTGGATATAATCTCAATAATCCACAGCTTACATTATTCCCATCAAAGCTCACTTTCTCAATAAAAATGGAATAATACACCTCAATCACCCCAATCTGGTCCAATGTAGGATCAGCCACCACCAATTCCTGTTTATTTTTCAATAAGTAATTTTGCTCATTATAATGTCATTAACATGAGGAGGGACTTCATGATAAGTTTGTCTTAGTTGAACTGTCTGCTGTGATTTGCAAACCACAACCACATTCTTAAGTCCTCTCATCCATGAATTCTCATCCATATAAACACACGGTAGTTGTCCATCCACTTACTGTCACCTATTTCCATAAATCACCCAGCCAATCTCTTTTCCTCAATTCAATTATTTAATAAGTAAATAAATTTCATTTTACTTTCAATAAAACCATTATAAAAAGATAGACCATAATAAATTAGTAAAATAAATACTAATATGAAAAATGACATCATAAAAATCCACTGGGATACATAAAGGAGGTTGAGATGTGTGTACAGTTGTGCCTCCTTATACACTGGACACCAGCAGGTTCCTAAAAACATGGACAATATGCAATTCTATAAATACCATTTCCTTCAATACATATATACAATAAGTATTAATTAATAAATTTGATATATGAGATTAGCAATAATTGATAAAATAAATAGAAAAAATATAACAATAGACTGTAATAAAAGTTATATGAATGCACCCTCTCTCCCTCTCTCAAACTGTCTTATTTTACTGTACTCATCTTTCTTGTGATATAAAAAGATACAATGCATGAAGGATGAGATGAGATAAAGTGAATCACTAAACACCTATTCACACGCTGTGGCTAGAACTCCTGCTATTTTTCTTCTTTTCCTTCATCACAAGTTCACAGTGAGAAAATGTATTCTTACTGTAGATCTCATCATAGGATTTTTTCTTTCCTAAGTAGAGAACTTTCATCTTTTCACTTAAAGGAAGCACTTTACAACTTCTATTTAGTAAATCAAAATTGCCAGAATCACCTGTCCTTTGTCATTCAGCAAAATGAACAATACATTAACATAAACACTTGAACACTATCACTGTCAAGACATACTATGATAATCAAGACAGCTACTTGGTGACTAACGAGGAGGTGCTGTATACATTGTGGAAACATGGATAAAGGAATGATTCACATAGCAGACTGGATAGAGCAGGATGGCATGAGACTCCAACCTGCTACTCAGAATGGCACACAGTCTAAAGTTAATGATTTGTTTATGTCTGGAATTTTCCATGCAATATTTTTGGATGACAATTGACTGTGAGTACCTGAACCCTGGGAACAAGAAAATACAGATAAACAAGACTGTCGAATAAATATAATCTGTTTTTCTCTAAGGTATCTTATGACTAAAAACATAAATCCTAACAAGTTCGTGTGGAAATCCACTGGGATCTGTATCAAAACAGAGATTGTTATTCTCTGATTTGCTTAATTTTTCTTTCTTTTTTTCACTATCGAGTATTTTTAAATTTTATTTTAATGGTACCTTTTAGATATACACAATGATAACATTCATTAAAGGAAATTTGTACTTGTACATAATATATCTTGCTGCTTCTTTTTTTCCCATTTCCCTCCCCTCCCTTCAACCTCTCTTCCTGTCCTTATTTACAAAAGCTTTGTTTCCATTTTTTCCTTCTATTCTTGTTTTCCTGATCCTCTGTTCCTTTTTCCCTCCTTCCCCCCATTCCCCTTCCCATTTGAATTCACTTAATTTAATCCATCTTCTATTGCTTTTTTTAAATTTCAGAAACATAGCAAATGAGTATAACATTGACCTAATAAACCATTGTAAATAGCCAGAAACTGCTTTTTAAAGTTTTATGACGGGTCATACTATAGCAGATACTACAGTGATATAAAATACCAGTAATTATTTGAGTAAATTACACTAAAAATACAATAAAATTGAGTTATAGTGTTCACAATATAGATTTAACTAAAGTATGAGTAGTAAATAATGGTAAATAAGCACTCAATATATAAAAATACTGTATCAATGAGTTATTTTACTGTTTGTAAAAGTAATTTCTTTATTGGTTGGACGGAATAACTATATTCTCTCTCCCTTGAGTTTAGTAGGAAAAACATGAGAAGATTTAGAAAAAATCTTAATATTGTATGTCTTTTTAAACAATTGGCATTACTGAAGCCTGACTCCTTTGCCTTATAGAAACAATCCAGAGATATATGGATCAAATATACAAGTGTTTCCTAAGAGGGCTGCCTAAAAGAATTTTTATCTAGTAAATGATATAATGGCCTTCAAATTCACACATCTTAATTTTCAAATTCAGTTTTATTATTTAATTGTTAAATAATAAGGCTGAATTACTTTCATAAAAACATTATACAACTATGTGATGTAATTAAGGAAGATATGACATCAAAAATGAGGATGAATATATCTACTTTGACTAATGACAAGAGACATGTATTTACTGCTAATAGAGCAATGAGTTAACACGGAGAAAGTTTTTGGAACTAAACAAGATTTTGGTAGTAGACAAGTTTTTAGTAATAGACAAGAATACCATTATTGCTTTGTCCAAGAAAGGTGACTTACTGGAAATAAAAGCAAAGTTATGAGACACAAACCTTAAGTAAAAAATGAAAAACAGGCAGGCAGGAATGAGGCAAAGTGGCAGAATTCCACCAGGTCAGTCCTCTGCCACCACATGCCCTCCCAGAATTTGACCTGTCATAGGTGTAGGTGGGGACCATCTGCCCAGGAGACCAAATGCTTACAGATGGAAAGAATAGTGACTCTTCCTAGGACAGATGGAAGTCCTTTTCATGTACACTAGGCAAACAGGAGGTGATCTTGGACTGGAAAGAAGGGATGGCCCCATTGAACGTGGGTCAGAGAACCAAACTACTTCTGCAGACATGGCTATGCTGCCAGTGGGTACACGGAACCCAGCCACACTGCGCTCTCGCCTTCCAGGGGAGCTCCCACACTGGAATAAGAGGAGTGGCCTCCTCCTTTAGTGCAGTTCTTGCATCTGCAGTGGAAGGAGCCTGAGCCTCCAGACATGCACTTGAATCCTTAAGGAGCTTTTCCTCATGTGCCGCTACTCTGTACAAACATCAACCTGGACTGAATGTGTTCTCCCTAAACTATATGTTATATGGCCCAAGTTACTCGTTTTACTTTGTTTTCATTTTCAAGTGAAGACTCAGCTTCAGTCTTTTGGATCTAGTTTCCAATTAAGTATACTGTAGAGTATTAACAGCACAAGTGATGAGGTAACTTTAAAACAGGAACTGGTTTTGGGGTGGGGAGTACAAGAAACTTTGTTTCATTTTCTTCTACTTGGAAGAAATTTTTATCTATTATATATGGACTAGTTTTACTGCTGTGTTGTGAAGCTATAGCAGATCTGAAATGCTGCTGAAGGCTGAATTTTTCTCCAATGTGAGAGAAGTCCTTGGGTTAAATTAGGAGTTCTATCCAACACTGAACAAGGGAGGGAAAAAGATTTTGCCCCTGCCAGCCCCGCCTCTTTCCCCAAAACCTTCTGCCTTTTGAAATCAAATAACTTTCTCTGTAGATATTGGACACTATTAGCATCTGTCTCTGGGCCAGAGAGACATCTGAAACCATCTTTGTGACCTGTGGTATGTTTTATTTTCTGTCCTACTGTTTTTCTAATGGACTTTTAAAACTTCAGTAATCTCCTAACCATCCAAGCTCCACTTGCCAAATTTTAAGAATTTTAATCCAAAGTTTAAATTGAAGCGCCTGTTTGTAGTATTACCACCCAATGAAAGTCCAGCCATATGACAAATCCTCGAATGTTTTCTTAAGAGAATGCTGCTGGTCATCTGGTCATGGTGGCTTCACCATTTCCTGGTTTTTGATGTTTGGCCCTCTTGGCTAATACCAGTTTCTGGCTTTTCTTCTCGTCCTTTCTCACCCTTTGATGTCTTGTGTAGTGATTTGGTGAGAGAAATTACTGTTTTGCTCCCCATCCCACCCACCCTTAACTCATGCTACACATGCTACAAGTTTATGTTTTATTATTATATAAAAACACTTTATGCTGGCTTTCCCAAAAAAAAGAAAAAAGTATTGAGAAACTTGGGCAATAGTGGATGCCCCTTAATCCCCTTAAAATTTGAAAAGAAAAATTTTAATTGCATTTAGGCATGCAGTTTTATTATTTTTACCCACCAACAGAATTACTGACTTAAAGAAGAATGCAGAACATTTGCTGGCTGGGGTTTGCAAGATAGAAAGTGTACCAGAGGTAAGAGACTGATCCTGTCATAGATGATGGGATCTGGGCTGGAAAGAAAAGAAAATGAAGATGCAGTGAAATAACACATAAAAAGAAATTGGAGATCTTGATAGAACTGAAAAGATGGCTGTTGCCATTGAAAGAGTGAGAGATTCGCAAAAATAGGAGATTATGTTCAAGGAGTACAATATTGATTTCGGAGCAGAAAGAGTTTGGGGAAATGAAGTCTGAGTTGTGACCATGGGAATGAAGTTGCTAAACCAGCATGTGAATAAAAGTCATTCAAATTTAACTGGAATACTTGTAAATTTTAATCTTTAGAGTAGGCCAAATTTAACCCAATGTTGCAATAGAATGGTTCTGTGTTAATTAGAATTTTATCTAGTCTCAGGTTCTCCACATTACATTTTCCAGTGATAGATAAAGAAATATCAACATAATCATTGATGACACAAGAATCCCTAACCACTGTTTGATGTTTCTTTCATGGATAAATCATTCTTTCAAAAATAAATGTACTGAGGGACCTTAATCATCAAGGGTGCTTTATATATGAGGGATAGAAAGAATAATGCAACCTCTGTCTCAGAAAGTGAAATGTATAGTGTGGCTATTCATATGGAAGACAACAGTGGGAAAGAAATGGAACTGTGGAATCTAGGAAGGGCAAAGCAGAGCAAAGCCCCATTACCTAAAGTAACTAGAGGAAAGAAGAGAAAGTAAAATAGATGTTTTATTCCCATTAAATTCTTTAGGGTGGATCTTTTAAACCACCAATTAAAACTAGACCCATAATCCTCTTAATCAAAAAGAAAAGAAAGTGCTTTGATTATCTGAAAACTATTCTAATCAGGAAAATCACTGAAATTTCTCTGATTAATATCATATCCAAATGATTATTAACAAGGAGCAATGAGACATATTAACATAAGATTTTAAAAGATTAAATTTAGCATATTCTCAGATTCTCACATCTAAGGAATTTATAAGATTTAAAGCTGGGAACATAAAATGTATTCAAATTTAAGTGCTAACATACTATAAAAAGTATTAGTAAAATAATTCTAGGATGGATATGTCAAAGTTTATTCGCAGTGCTTTCCATTTATTAGCTATTCACAGAATGATGTGAAAATATTTTTCCAGTTATATCAGTCAAGAAACTATAAATACTTTAACATGTAATTTCTAATTTTGCACGTACTAAGATCGTCCAAATCCACTATGCAATTTGTTCATATATTTCACATACTAAGATTCATGGCTGTAAATCAGCTTCCTATTGTGATGTTACTTTGCTGATTACACCCAGACTCTGCTATCTGTTGATGTTCAGGCATTTCTAGAAATGTCTGATTAAGTCTTGGATAGTTCTATATACACAGGTGTCTAAAGGTCGGAAGACACAAGCACAACAAACTTGACCTAATATTAAGCCTCATTTTCTGAGCTGAAAAGAGATATGTCAAACACAAAATCTATCATACAGATTTAACTTGTGGCTTATACCTCAAAGGATTTATCTCTTAGTTCTGTGAAAGGCAGGAAATAGGAATCTGAAGCTGAAAAAAGATACTGTACTAAACTTCTTAAGACCTGTGGATACAAACAGAACTCTTTTGAGATCTTTCTAATAATGTAATAAGAAAAAGAAAAAAAGAATGCTTTCCCACATATTTTTCAAGATAAACCGGTCTATTTTGTGGAATGAATAAGGACAGAAGTGATTCTGATGTGAATTGGGGAGTATTTCTCCAATCTACAGCTCCACTTGAAACACATCATGTCAAATGTCACAGCATCAGGGGAAGAAGTCTGAGAAGGGCGCACGAGCTTTTAAATGCTCTGGCACAGAATCACCTAATGTCACTTCCAGTCATAATCTAATCTCGTGATACAATCGCAGTGTTTCGCTTAACTGCACTAGAGGTGGAGAAATCAAGTGTTCTCAGGGGCCCAGGAAAACTTTCTAAGAAAAGAAACGAGGATTTGATTTAGTGGGAGAAAAATGCATCACTCTATCTGCCTCACACTAACCTATCACTTTGATGCTGATTAGTATCTATGTAGGGTGTAAGTAGTGTTTCCCATATATCATTATTCTGGGAGGCAGCGAGAGGCTAAGGTACAACACTGAGACCCACTGGAGTAAGGCCTGAGCTTAGTAACAGGAGCAGCCATCTCTGCAGGGGGAGGGGAACTCTGCCTATCCAACAGGAGAGCTGCCCGCAGAAGGAAACTCACCTCTGTGCTACCTTGCACGTTGCCAGCACGATTGGTTACTTCAGTCTTTAAGGCACAACTTCTCGTAAGAAAAGCAGTAACTAAGTTTACACATGTTTATTTCATGTTTTCTCTTATTTCTACTTTTAATTTTTAAAAATTATTTAGTAACTTATTTCTAAAAAATTTTATCAGTACATTTTGCAGTACATAACGATTACATTAGCTGTAGGCAATTGGTACAGGTACGCAACACATCTCCATGTCTCCCCTCCCTCCACTTCCTTTTTTTTTTTCCTTTGCTGTCATCAGACTTACTTATAAGTCTTCAAGAAGTTAATAATCATACATACAGATTAAAAACCAGAATAATAGCCCAAGAAACATATGAAATACATAAGACAATTACACTAAATCAAGGTTAGATACATTGTCCATGCAGGAGCACAATAGCTATTTTTCTCTCTCTTTTTCTCAATATCTGTCTTTTATTTCAAACTTTATTTATACAGAGTTTTTCATGTAATGAAAACCATGTGATGTTTTAAGCCTGTGCGTCTTGATTTACTGCCCTTAACATTATGGTCTCAAGGTACATCCATTTTCTTACATGTGACTCAGGTTTATTCTTCTTTACACCAAAACAGTACTCCATTATGTACAAACACATTTTTAAATCTATTCATATGTTGATAAACCTGTAGGCTGTTTCCAAGAGTCAGCTAATTTTCAAAGTTATCTTACATTTGAAGGTTACTCTAGTGCAATCAAAATAAAATTATTGGTGTGCTGAAGGTTTTAAACAAAATTTTAGCTGTTATATAAAAACATGAAAAGTATACCTACTCATGGGTAAGATGATGTTTGAATACATGTATATATTTTGTAATGCTTAACTCAGAATAAGCATTTGTCCTCTCTATATTTATCATTTTTGTGGTGAAAACATTAAAAATCTTTTATTGTACCTTTCTTGAAATATGCAGAACATTATAATCACCTTACAACACAATAGTGCACCCAGTCTTCTTATACCTTTCTAAGTATAACTAACCAACTATTGGTCAATCTTTTTTTATCTTTCCCTTTACCATTGGGGTCTTCATTGGTGAATTCAAAATGAGATGGAGTTAAGAAATTTATCTTTGAATTTGTAGCTTAGCATATTCTTATTCTATGCTATTGTTATAATCTATACATGTTTGTTTCCCCTTTCTATGTGTAAAACATTACTGAAAGCATTAAAAAAAATAAAAAAAACTTGAGTAAATATTTTTCCTCAATGAGCAGTCAGATTAATAGTGAATTAAGTGAACAAATAATTATGGGACAAAATAAACAATGGTTAAGTCTAATAAATGGGATACAAAAGTGTAGGAGATAAAATAACACATTTATTGTGGAAATAAAGAAAAAGTAATCTTCTGAAATTATTTTTGAAATTTCATCTGATAATTATGAATTTAAATATAAGCTTTGCAGAAATCGACAAATTATTTCTTGATCTCCCCAAATCCCACATTTATAATTTTAAATTTCTTGTTGAAAACATCTCATGTCATATCTTCTTGTCCTCCTGGCACCATTTTTCCAGTCCAAGTGGCCTACAGAAAAGTTCTTATTAATTTTCTCGTATGAATTATTTTTTGCACTTAATTAAAATTAATTTTCCATATATAATCATGTTAGATATTATTTCTCTATATAGATTATTATAATTTGAGTCCACTCTGCATTCAGCCATCAGTTCTGCCTTTCAAAACCCACATGACACTAATATCTTTCTGGAAAACTATCTACATTAGTTTTTCCATCACTGTTATAAATCTCCTGACACCCATGGTTTAAATGAGCAGAGGTTTATTCTGGGCTCAGTTTCCCAGACTTCAGTCCATGATCAGTGGGCACCAAGGCAGAAGCATGACGGTGGAACGGCACAGAACAGCACAGCTGGGCAGAGCTGCTCAGATCATGCTGGGAAGCAGAGCAGGGGAACAGTGCCAGAGAGGAGAGGGCTGGAGGGCCAGTTGTGGTCCACAGGTTCATGCACATGTAACATGCAGACATAGCCAGAAGTGTGTTTTACTAATCTCTCAAGCTGACAATCAACCTTAAGTCTCACACTAGCTCTATTCCTTTTAACCAAATGTCAGATCAAAATCTATTTAGTTAATAACTCTTTATTGTATCCAATATAGTATTTTTTGCCTGCTTTATTATTGACCTCACCAAATATTAACCTGATGAAGGCAGAAAATATGAATGACTATATCTTGTGCATATTAGTTGTTTAACACATTTTTAGATTAAATTCTCAAACTCTGCCACTTGCACCTGAAGGAAAATGTGTGAAGCTACCAAGAAGAGACACCAAAATACTTTCTAAGTAGCCTCTTTAACATTCTACGTTACAAAATTTAAGCAAATGTAATGCACAATTATGTTATGTAAAATATTTTTAATTTGAAAACTACAATTCGTTAAAATAATGATTGTCCTGGTGGGGCTGGGGATTTAGCTCAGTGATTAGAGTGCTTGCCTTGCAAGCACAAGGGCCTGAGTTCGATCCCCAGCACCACAAAAAAAAAAAAAAAAAAAAAAAAAAAAAAAAAAAAAAAAAAAAAAAAAAAAAAAAAAAAAATTCGTTAAAATAATGATTGTCCTGGTTTTCCCCCAAAAAGAAAATTTTCAAATTAGATTGAACATTTCCTTCAGGCACCAACAAATATAGGTCTTAAAACTAAAAAAAAAAAAAAGTTTATATTTACTCTTTTACAACAAAAATGCTGCAACAATTTTAGCTTTTATATTGCTCACCAAAGTCCCACTAGAACTTGGAAGAAAAGGTCAAGATTATTTATACATTAGTTTATCCTCCAATATTAGTAAGAATTTAAAGGGGAGCAACTATTTAAGAAAAAATGGACATTTTAAAGATTTCAAGTAGAAGCGCTGCCAAGAAAAAAAATTATGGGATCATAGAACTCCAGTAAAAATGTCAACTTCCCCGTTTCAGTGTTTTATACATTTGTTAACAGTAGTGCCAGGATATTGTCTCACAATGGAAAAGAATAAATTATGTCACCATTATCTGAAATATATGGGCCCCACAGAGAACGCTTCCTTTATAGATCCTGGTGTGCTGTGGTCGCAGTTAAGCTCATAAAACATGGACCTGTCCAAACATCTCATGATTAGTAAGAAGTATACTTGGGTAGTTTGGGGGGAAGAAGAGTTTTATTATTTAGTGTACAGATTATATTTCAAAGAAAAATGTCTTAACACTAGAAAAAAATAAATTTATGACTGCATGATGTTATACAGTTTGTTTTTGGAAAAAACACAGGTTCGTTCATTAAATTAAGATATTTAATAATTTTAAACATATTTATAATTTTATGGAATTATTGCAGCAATATAAAACATAAGAGCCTAAATCACTGAAGTTTTAGTTTATAAAAAATGAATAGGGAAACTTTTTTTTTCTCAGTTCATGATCTCAACCACTATGAGACACTGTAATGAAATGACTATACCCAGAAAAATTCATTATTCAGTCATTTCTGCACAAATATTTTAGATAAAATGATGAGAAATCTAACAAAGTAACTCGTAACAGATGATTAGGTGAGATCAGGGAAGATTATCTTCTCTTATAGAGAAATATGCTAGATGAAGTGAAAACTTGGCAACAGATTGAAGTCTCCACAGGCAAGGACTCTGCCACAAGCAACGGACAGGATCCCAGGATTTAGAACTAACCAAAGAGAAATGTATGGAACGTGTTCTTTTTCTAATTTACTGTTATTTATTGATTATTTACGAGGCTGATTTCATTTTTCAAGGTAGTAGGAAGAGAAGTTAATAAAACAGAAAAACAGATTAGAACTTACCCTAAATAAAAAGTAAGCAGAATTATAAACATATGCAGGTATGTGTGTCTGTGTTTATAGTTTCATTTATATACATGTGTATGATCTAAAAATAACACTGTAAAGAAACAGAATTGGTTAACAGAACAGTTGGCTTCTGTTAGAGTCTCTGAATTGAGAGTGCTCAGGAGGACTGGAAGGGTAAAGCTGGTAACAAGGTCACACATACCCTTGCTGTTTCTACCAGTGACATCTCAACAATGAGTTTTCCTATTGGTAGTCAAAGTTGAAATCAGCAGCAGACGTTGATCCTAATTTCTTGACTTTCCAACAATCCTAGAAAGAGTTTATTGGGTCTTTTCAGAGACAAAGGTACCAATGTATGGCATCTTCCACATGGCCCAAGAGACTCCCTTCTTCCAAATCCCACCTTCAAAACACTAGGCAGGTCCAAGCAGTGTCCTCTGTCCGTAAATCTGCAAAGATGTCCTTCCCAAATCTTTTAATGCTTAATACTTCCAAAATTTTCCTTTATTTTCACAAGACCTAGAAGTAATAACTGCTATTTACAGTTACTACTTCTATGATATTATAGAATTCCATCTAAAAAAATTCTTCCCTGCAATCCTTTAATCCTTCTCTGTATTCTTTTTCTCTCCCTCCTCTCCTCCTGCCTTCTCTCTCTCTCACAGACACCTTCCATATCCCCCCATTGTCTTTTATCTGATCCACATAAAATAATAAGCTGCTTAGATAATATGTTCACTGTACATCTATTTTTAGTTCATGTTTGTCTTAGTTACTTTTCTAGAGCCAATGGTTTGCAAGAGAGCAGATTTATTTAGTACGGGACATTTACAAATTACAACATTCACACACACAGGCCAAATGCAAGAGTGCAGAACATCTACCTATGTGCTGGAGCCCTGAAAAATCCAGTCAAGGGCTGGGAGCCCATGGCTATGTCCCACATATATCTGTGTCTGCACTAGAAGGCCGAAGAAATCTATACTGGAGCCAGGATACGATGCTCACAGTGGAGATGAAGACCAGAGTTCCCCTGAAGTGAACAGTAGCCATCCTCAATGACAGCAAGGCCACGAGCTCCTCCTGTGAGGAGAACAGCTGAGTTCACTTCAGGGAAACCAGCTGTAACAGAGATTCTCCTAGGAAACAGACCATCTTCTGCTCCTGTTCTCTTTTGTGCTGTGTTGGCAACAATCCTCAGGTGGATCCTCTACGCCCAGAACCACACCAACTTAGTCCAGCTGGGTGTTCCTGCTCAAATTGACCACTGTCAGTCCACCACAATGTTGATACTCTTAAAGTGATTTTCTAAGAATGACCCTAGAAGCTTTATTCAAATAAGCAATTCTGGAAACATTTCAGTTCTCCATTGAAAGGAAATGGCTAAATAACATGGTAATTCTTACAAGGAATACAGAAAAAATAGAAATAAGAAAGGACGAACTATAGTTTTATGCAAAAAAC
Source organism: Hystrix cristata (assembly GCA_004026905.1). Classification (NCBI taxonomy): domain Eukaryota; kingdom Metazoa; phylum Chordata; class Mammalia; order Rodentia; family Hystricidae; genus Hystrix; species Hystrix cristata. The sequence goes on along the minus strand of PVJO010006539.1, from coordinate 52,118 downwards.
AGGATCAACATAAAAAACTATTAAGTGCTCTACTAACTAAAACTATCTAATACTCTACTAACTAAAAATATCTAGTACTAGAACATGCACAGATAGCAGATCATTAGAATAGAATAAACATTCAGAAACATACCAAAGTACATATAGAAATCATAGAAATTTATCATAAAGCATATGATAAAGGTGATATTTCAAGTTACTAAGCCTAAAAAGGACATTTCAAAACAGATGCAGGGACAAGTGGCTAACCTTTTGGATAAAGATAAAAATTAGATTCACCCTTCACCACCATATTTAAGAATTTAATTCCAGTAAATCATTGATCCAATTTTTTAAAAAATAAAGTCATACAGTTAATAGAAGAAAACAATGAATTCCTCTTTAGTCTCAGTGTAAGGAAAAGACAGTCTAGCCTTAATTCTAAAGACAGAGACAATAAAATATTAAAATAACAGCAAATTTTATGGCAAATAAAACACCACTATGTGCTAATCTACTTTCCATTACTGTAACTAATACTTGAAATAATTATCTTGTAAGGAGAAACAGTTTATTTGGCTCGCAGTTTTAAAGGCATCAGTCCATAATTGGTTGACCTTGTTGCTTTGGGCAAGGGAGCAAATTATGGTGGGAGCATGTAGCAGAGCAAAACCACTCTCCTCATGATGGGGTGATCGCACCACCGCCTGCCAGGGCATGCACACGATAACCCAATATTCTCTCCATAAGCCCCCACCTCTTAATGTTCTACTACCACCCAACAGTGCCACTCTGGGCAGCAAGACTTTGCCAAATAGATAGAACTTTGGGTACCACTTAGGTCCAAACTACAGCACACCATAAATAAAGTCAAATAACAACTGATAAATTACAGAGGAACATTTGTGATACATATTATAAAGGCTAACCTTCCCAATATATAAAGAATTCTTAATAATTAGGGATACTGGCTGGCAAAAAATAAGAAATTAAGAAAAAAGCATGGAAAAGTTCACACTAAAGACATAAAACTAGCACTTAATACTTTGTAAAGATATTCACCCTCACTCATAATTAGAGAACTTCAAGTTAAGACCTCATTAAAATATTATTTCTCATTTACCAAAACAGTGAAAATGAAAAAAGAATGACTTCATAATCTTTCTGCAAAACTGTGAGGAATCTGTATTTTGATGCATTGCTAGTAGGAATGTAAATACTGGAAGCCTACTGGAGGTGAATTTCCTTATGAACTAAACTTATTAGATATACTTTGTGGTTCAGAATTTCCATTTCTAGGGATTGAATCTGGAGATTCACTTCTTAGAAGACAAATATGTATTATCCCCACAGATACCCCATTCAGCATTATTTATAATTGCAAACTTTTTCAAAACAGTCTAAATACCAATTCCTAAAAGAGTGGTTGGATATAATATGGAACTCAAGCACAAGCATACTTGGCAGCAGAAAAAATGAGGAGCAAATACAGAGTGATTTTTTGGGGTATACGGTTAAAAAGAAAATGATAAATTATTTTATATTTGCTTTTGTATAAGAAATAATGAAGAAAATAGCATGCATCTTCTCACTAAGGAAAAAAAGCTAAAGAAAACAAGAGGAAGGATAAATCAGAAAATAATAAAAAAAATCAAATTTATTACAGTGTGAGGGGAAACTAGGTAGAAATAGAACTGCAAACAAGTTTAAATTGTTTGCTTTACTGTAGTTAAAAATGGTAGTTTTCTCTCTACCAGATCAGAGCAAAATGATTAACTGAAGGTGCTTCCTCTTTTCATCTTCTAAAAAGGTAACATATTTCATTACCATGCATAAAATATTTCTTCCATATTTTCTTGCCTTAAATACATTCTTTAAAAACCATTGTCTTTATGGAGATACTTTAGACCTTACTTTCTTTCCTGTTTTTTGGAAGCCTTAATTCATCAGGACTCAGGGCTACACCTCCCTAAACAAAATACGCTTCCTTAGTTTGACCTTACAAACTACATAGCCTCAAACGTTTTGGCCAGCCCTAGGGGAGCACACACCTGTAATCCCTGAACTAGGGAGGCGGAGCCAGGAGGATCACCACGAGTTCAAGGCCAGCATGGACAACACAGAGAGACTGTATCTCAAAAAGAGAAAAGGAAGAGAGGAGTGGATAGCAGAGGAGAGGAGAGGAGGGGAGAGAAGAGGAGAGAAGGAGAGGGAAGAAGAGAAGGGAAGAGGAGGGGAGAGGACAGGGGAGGGGAGAGAAGGGGAGGGAAGGGAAGAGGAGAGGAGAGGGGCAGGGAGGGAAGAACAGGGGAGAAGAGGGGAGGGGAGAAGAGGAGAGTAGAGGGGAGGGGAGAAGGGGAGGGGAGAGGAGAGAAGAAACAAGTAGGGAAAGGAAGACTTTGGACTCAGAGTTCTGAGTTTGATTCCTGGCCATTATTTAACATTTTTATTCTTTTCACATGATGCTTGACGATATATAATATGTAAATTATCCATTCCTCAGAAAAAGCACCAAGTAAGTAGCTTCTATGTCTTTCCAAATCCCTTGCATATTTTATAAAGAAAAATCCCTAAACTAAGAAAATATGATCATTAAATAATTGCTGGATTGTTCAGTGAAATTAGTTGAATGAAATCTTAACTATATATGTGTATATTTACGTATATGTTTCACCTTGATCATTTTTACCTCCTAACTTCCCCCTTCCCCAGATCTTCTTCCTGTCACCAAAATTCTGCCTCCATATTTCCTACCATCTTTCTTTTATTTTGTTCTTTAAATTATTTATATGTGGGTTTCTCATATAAGAGAAATCATGTGACACTTAACTATAGTTCACTTAGCATTATGGTTTTAAAATCCATCTATTATGTGCAAACAACTCAAATTTATCCTTCTCTTTATGATGATTTTTATTTATTTATTTATTTATTTATTTATTTACTTACTTATTTATTTATTTTTGGTGCTGGGGATCTAACTCAGGGCCTTGTGCTTGCAAGACAGGCACTCTAATCACTGAGCTAAATCCTCAACCCCTTTATGATGATTTTTAAATGTGATTATTTTAACCCAAAAATTTGATAAGAAATAGGACAACTGACAAAAATTTTAGACATAAAAAACTGCATCCAGACAAGTTTTACTATATAGGGACTGAATGCATAGTAATGGTAACTTACAAAGATGATTAAACTTTGTCTACTTCCTGGTAAAATCATATCTTTGACCGTAGGAAAATTCAATCTACAAAATTATAATTTACTTGTGTATTTATTTCATAAAAGCCTTCATTCTTAGGTCAACAATGAACTCTGCTAGCCAAAGGTTATAGCCATTCTGCGTAAGTCACCTGGCATGCCTTATACGCATTCCTTAAGAACTTGTATTTAAACTATTTTAGATATTCTAACTTTTAAATGTACTGCAGTGAATTAAAAACTCCTTCAATAGGTGAGAAGTCCCTTCACAACTGAGATAATTTTTATTAACATTTCATTGTCATGAAATTTTATTTCTTGAAATTTTATGAACATTTCATTTCATTTTGTGAGTCTTACATTTCCATCCTTTCTACAAATCACAATTTCAAATGATCATAATTCAGAATTTGACCATGAAAAAGCAAAAATAAGTGATTTAAATGAGTCAGCGGGATTTTTGTTCAATGTGTCACGTATTTATAAAGCTTCCTTAGGATTAAATTGTAAATTTTGAAATACAGTCTCATTATTTGTAAATCAGATTCTCAAGAGGAGTCCTAGGATGACCATGTATTTATGACCACCCAGATATCAGTAAGAGATTACATTTAAGATCAAATTTATTAAAAGTACACTATTCAAAACACAGGAAAGTGAACTATTCCATAATCTTTCTTTCTCTTACTGTAATATCACAAGAAAAGGCTAATTTACATCACTAAAGGGAAAAACTAACTGAGATGACGATAATTTATCCAATAAGATTTTAGCCTTAGATGGCACTTAAACAAATTCAATAAGCAAAAGACATACTTTTTTAATGTAACAGTTGTTTAGGTAATTATTCCACTAACCTGTTTTAACAGAATACAGCATTTTCCAAGTAACCATCAAATGAACAAGTGATGAAAAGATTAGTTTTGAATGTAAAAATTGCTTCTACAAATTCCTAATGTTACATATTTCCTGTCTTTCCTGCTTCTTGGAAGAAACATAATCACTTAGCACAATTCACTTAGAATACTTAGAAATTTCATTATTTACCTCGTTCAACTAAAATTCTGCTTAGAAACACACTGAATGTTTTTCTAACATCTATAAAGTTAGCAACATGCCACTTTGTATTTCAAGTTATTTCATGTTGATGTAACAAACTACACAGTATATTAAGATAATAAAAGTATGCTTCATATCAAACCATAATCTAAGGATAATGTATAATGTATGATATGATCAGGAGTTCAGTAACATTTTAAATTTTAAACAAATTTAAATAATTGTTTGCATATGTTTCAATATATAGTCCAAAATATTTGTAAATTTAATTCTGTGAATGATTTTACTGATGGCTGCACATTACAGTTTATCCTGAAGTGAAGTTTATCCTTGTAAAATGGAAAACAGTCATTTTTTACACAATTAGCTTAAGAGTGAATAACTGGACAAGAATAAAATAATCACTTCCCAGACATGCAAAAAAATCTCCAAAACTTCTAAGTCCTTCCTTGACCCCAGAATATTTTCAACAAGTGTTTAACAAGCTTGTTTAGGAAACTATGTTCCTAGTCAGATCATAATTGTATAAAATTTAATTTTTAAGTATTGATATATAATTATGATCTGTAAATCTTAACCATATGATATGTAAATGGATAGTGAATTATGGGAATTTTCTTTGTTATACAGTAGTAAATACATTTATCATTGTGGTAATTATTCAGAATCCTAACAAACATGAAAAGTACACAGGCCTGTAACAAAATAATAAGATCGATTCCACTTACAGTTACCAAACATCCAGCAATTAACTATGAGAATGAATATTCAAGGAATCATCCTTATTTTGCAAAATAATAATAATGTAACTCTAGGGAGAGATAGGTAGATATTGCAATAGGTCAAATTATGATATAATTTGCATTATGTTCCTTCAAAATTTATATACTAATGCCCTAAGCGCAAGACCTCATGACATGACTGTATTTGCAGACAGGGCCTCTAAAGAGGCCTTTCAGTTAAAATGAGACAGGTAAGGTAGAGCCTAATGCAAAATAACTGATTCCCTCGTTAAGAAAACATTTGGAAAAGAGGCACAGACAGACATCACAATGAGAAGACGGGCAACTGTAAGTAGAGAGAAATCAACAGAAACCAATACTGCAACCACCAAGATCCCAGACCTTCTCTCCAGAAGAAAATAAAATAAATATCTACTGTTCAAGCCACTTACTCTGTGGTACTTTTATTTAGAAATCCTAGCAGATGATTCCAAGAAGACCTTTCTCCGGAGATGACATTTTAGCAGAAAACACCACTGTACAAGAGCCCTGAGTTAACACAAGCAGAATGACATGAGCAGAAGAGAAGAGCAGGAGTAATCTCAGCCAGAGAGGAAGGGAGGGGGCAACAGCATTTGTACCCACAGGACAGTTTGCCAGAGTCAGCGATAAAGGCAAAAACACGTTTAGGATGTTGAATTTTTCCTTTTTTTATCTTTCCTGCACTTTCCTCTGTCTTTTCTGCACTAATCTAAAACATGAAATTGAACAACTGAAAACTGACCTTCCAGAATTTTCTAACCTCTGAAATCTCATTTAAACCACACTATAAAGGTTGAAGGAAGATGAATACTCTTGCACATTGCTGGGCAGAAACTGGTCAGTGGTATTGCTTCGAATTTCAAAAACAAATACCAACTGAGGAGTAGTTATGAATCTTCTATGGAAATGAATTCATAAATACTGAAGGATACAAATGTATAATAACATTTATTATCCACTTATTATAAAGAAAAAAGTCAAAAACATTTGATAAAAAATAGAGAACTTTTAATACAAGAAGCAAACAAAGAGAAGTGAAACATACAATAGAAAGAACATCAACTGATAAATAATTTTGCTCTCCCACCCACAGCATGGTTCCTTAACTCCTACTCTATAAGGTGGACTATGACTCTTTATAGTTTTTAAACAGATATTTCTACATCATTTTATTTTACCATGATAACACTGAGAATTAGCTATTTCCATTGTAAAAGTGATACGCAAACCATACAAGTTAAAAATGGTTAGGATTAGTTATTTTAAAACTTGTTTTACATCCCAAACTAGTGAATAGCTTTTGAAAACACCACTACCCTTGCTAGAAGTTGGAAGTTCTTATATTATCACTGTATATAAGGGTCTTGTAATCGCTGTGGAATAAGAGATAAGTGACTGCTGGTAGAAATACAAAGTTGTGGCTTCTACATTTCAGCAGTTCAGCCATCACTTGTACAAATAACAGGGAAAGAATCTTTTGGCTTGAAACTTAAATCTACACTTTTAATCCGATTTGAATGATGTTAAAAGTTACAGACAAAGACAGGGTGTGTACTCAGTAGTGTGGCTCATGACAGCACTTGCCTGTCATGACAAGGCCCTAGGTTCCATCTTCACCTCTGTAACACCACCAAAAAGTTATGGATACAGTCACAATGTAAAGCATTAAGTATTCAGGTCTGAATGGAAATGGAAATCTGTAACAATCTGAGAAATACAGCAAAAGATAATTAGAGTACCCTAGCACGATACTTATATTAGAAAAAAAAGATTTAAAATTAGTAAGTATTCAAGTTGAGAACAATATAGAAAGATTTGAGAGAGAAGGCAAGGAATAATTATAAAAGTAGAAACATGAAATAGGAAGCAAAGAAATAATAGGTACTATAAATAAAATAAGGTGCTTTCAGAAGAGTAATAGTTGATTCTTAGTCAAGAAATATAACCCAAAGACAGAAAATATAGAAAATATAATACTAGTAAAGAATCTATTCACAAAAATAACACTATGACTGTATATTTTTGAGGTGCTATTTATTGAAAGATTGAGAAACAGGTAAACTCTTATTTAAAATATTAATGAAATACTTTAGAGGAGGAGAAAATATAAGTATTTTGCATATGCAATTTCATATACTAGTAATAATGCAAAAAGGTATGTGTGATGGTTAATTTCGTAACTTCAATAGGCCACAGGTTGCCTAAATTTTGGTTAAATGTTATTCTGTAGCTGGGAGGATTGTTTCCTGATGAAATGAACATTTAAACTGTTAGACTGAGTAAAGCATATTACTTTCCCTAATGAGATGGGTCAAATCCAACTAATTGAAAACCAGAATAGAACAAGGCTGATTAAGGTGCAAGTAAGGAAAAAAATTCCCCTTTTTACTGCATTTGAAATGGCACACCAACTTTCTTCTGGCTTCACATTGGAATTGAAACAGTTGCTCTTCCTGCCACCAAGCCTGAAAGCCTTCAGACTAAAACCACACCATCAACCCTCTTGGGTCTCCAGCTTGCCAGCTCATCCTGCTGCTCTTGAGAAGCCTCTGCCTAATAACCATGTAATTTCTGATAATGGATCTCTTTTATATATACACTATTAGTTCTATTTCTCTGGAGATCTCTAAGTAATAAAGCATTGAAAGAAAAGAATATGTGAGCCAATTCTCTTTATGAATGTAAATAAAATAAGATAATAGAATACCAATAATCTGTTCACATGTATGTTTATTTACACATATTCATAAGCACACATACATAGTGATCAAGTGGAATTATTTCTAGGAATATGAGGACACCAATTAATACATTTTCCTAGTTGACTAAAGGAAAAATTATTTTTAGTACTCATTAGAGGGAAAAAAAGCATTACGTAAAAATTTAAAGTAATTTGTGACAAAGATTTCCAGAAAACAGAATTGTAAGAAAAAAAATTTAACTTCATAAAAGCTGTCTAGCAAAAACCTGCAGCAAACTTCAGACAATAACTAAAATTATTATCTTAACACAAGAATTGCCAACTATCGCAGGTTTTACTCAACAGAATATTTACTAGGACTCTTACAAGGGAAAATAGATGTAAAAAAGGAATAAGGTACAGTGTACAGAAGTTTCAGGCAATCATGTTAAATTTTGTGATAATTTTCTCCAATAATTATCAGTATGGAAAATTCAATAGTACATATAGACAAGATAGATGAATAAGTAAAATTAAAATATAAAAAGTCAGTATTTTTATGCTTAGCGAAACCAGTTTCAAAATGAAATTTTAAAAACTCATTTCACATAAATAGCAACTCATGTAAAGTAGGAATAAACCTAATAAAATAATGAGCAATCTTTACATAAACAGTTACATTTAAGAAATAAGTACTACATATGAGACCTAATAAATAAGTATAGTGATAAACCAGATTGATATGTAGGAAGATTCAGTGTCATAATATACCTCCTAATGTGCTTCAGAAGTCTGGAAAGTATGAATAAATACATGAAGGAAATATAAATGATATATAGTCCTCTTTGTTATTCAAATATTCACTTATTGGTATATTTTTCATTTTGAGAAATTGTACAAACTTTTGAAATGGGTAAGTTAAGGTTTGTTGTGACAATAACTCTTTTTTTCAATGTAGACATCTCTGGAATTATTTAAAAGTTTTAAAGTGTATCTGATAATTACATAAATATAAGTATATTTTATTTCAATTGATCGCCTGAAAGAAATTCTCCATTCTGAAATGAAACATCCATTCACCTAAATCTATTAAAATAGTAAAATTGTAGACCATTGTAAGCTGACATATCTTCAGTCATTAAAAGATAACAAACCAATTAATGCAGCATAATAATTAATTATATTATTTCCCTGTTCAATATAAATTTCTTTTTACTTTTAAGTTATAGAGGCTTCTAGATTGATTCTTAGGAACCAACAATTATATAATTTCTTCTTTAATTACTTATTAGCTATTTAGATATCTTAGATTTTTATTTCGTTTGCTATTAGCACCAATTAAGAGATATGGATAAAATTTACACACACACACACACACACACACACACACGCACACATATTCTGAGGCACTGTGCATCTTGTATGTACTTCGAAATTTTTTAACCAATGTCATCCAATGAAATATTGTCTGATGCATTTGGTTTTATATTCTTCTTCCAAATGATTTTTCAATCACACAGCTTCACATTGTAATTGAGTGTGTATCCTCAAAAGGAATAATGAGCAGTGTAAATCAAATCGGAATACAAACATTTTAAAATCATATAGCTTAAGGTAAGCAAGAAGGGCCTGTTGCCACTCGCCATAAACCATCCAGAACATCACACAACCTACATCATATTGTTATACCACAATCATATTGTGCTGTAGTGATACTTCAGTTTATAAACAATATCCCAAAATGTAGGCATACCATAAATGTCAAAAACTTTATTACCTGGCTTGTAATGTGTTTTGCAAATGCTATGTCCAAGATGTACTCAAGGGTATTTCTTATTATTAACTGGTCAAAATTTACTGTTTTTACATAAGTGAAAGGGAAGACTGTGAGACACAATAATCTTTAATTTGCTTGAGAATTCAAAGAATTTCACCATTATTAATTATTTATATTACTATTTGACCTGAAATATTATCTAGTATTTCCACTTTTTTGTGTAAATTAGCACCTTCCTGTTACAACTTTAAGAAAAAAATCATAAATTTCTATTACAAATATTTATTTCTATTTAGAGGAGCATTTGAAGTGGAGGTGGGAGAACAGAGGGAACCATTTAAACATTTATTTATGTATGTATTGAAAATATTAATAAAATCGTGTGTGTTCTAGCCCCTTATAAGCACAGTGTTTCTATGGAGAGATTAAAAGAGAAAGAACAACTTCTCCCTTGAAATAGACCATATGTTGGACATATTTAAATGAACTTCACAGCATGGAGCTGGGTGCCATAATTAAAAAGCAAATTCTGAATCGTAATTTTGCAATAATATAGATCTTTGTTATAGTATTCACTGAATGACTCAGTTTTCTCTATTGGTCCATCTTCTGTTACTATAACTAGATACCAAAGGCCGGGAAATATGTAAAAGAGGTTTACTTAGCTGTCAATTTTGAATGCTGGGAGTTCAAAGAACAGGATGTCAGTACTGTGCAGCCATTCTGGTGAGGACCTCCCTGATGTCTCACATGGCAGGTGACATCTTGACAGGAGTACGTGCTGTGGGAGTGACCATATGGTGAGATCAGTCTTGTTTTTTCATAATACCTAGAAGACCTCTTCCCTTTGGATCTAAGGATTAGGTTAGCCACCAAAATGAGAACGGAGGTAAGGGATAGACTAGAGACTGCAAGAGTAGTTGCAGGTGAAGGAAAGAAAAATTGTTGCCAGGTAAGAGTAGATCCTCATTCCCATCTTCATGCCTGCTGCTATAGGAATCGAGTCAGGCAATGCGAGCGTAATGGAAAGCAAACGGAGTCCTACGACCTTGCCTTCTCTCTTGCTTACTAAGAACACTGGGTCACAGGAGCTCTTTTCTTTCTCCTCCTAGAACTCAGATCCTGTCCAGTACTAATGGCAATCACATCTTTGCTTACAACCATCTGATAGTTTCCTCACTCCCCTAAATTTAAATCCAAAATTCTTACAATTGCCTAAAAGCCCCAGCTTAGCATTCACATACTAATATTTCGGTCTTATTCCTTGCTTATTCTGTACTTTCATAGCCACACTTTCACCCAGCTAAGGCTAGAACATGTCGGGTCACTGTATTTACTATTATGTCTCTTCAGCTACATCCTGGCTTCCTCCTTGAGTTTTGTACTTTCTCTGAACAAACTTTTCTTCAGTGCACATTATTTCAATTAGCACCCCAACACTCACTATCCCTGTTCCCTGATTTATGTGCTCCCTAGCCCTTACAAACAGTCCACATGCTGTATCATCCTCAGTTACTTATCATTTATGCCCACTGCTCTTATGTACTTTCCATGAGACTGGACATATTTTGATTCAAAAAAGGATACATTTATCAAACCCAGAATACCATTTAATATTTCTAGATCTCAAAAGATGCATTACATAGTTCAAAAAATGTTAAAGATAATGGAATGACTGCTTGCTGAAAAGTTTCAAATTATAAGAAGTACATCCTTGAAATTAAAGACCACAAACCTTTATTAGGGAACAAAAAAAGGTAGAAACGGAGACAAAAATTCTTCTAAAATGTACAATTGTGAAAGATATTGAATATATTTCTTTCAAAGTATATAATTTTAGAAGATATAAAACCCTTGAAAATAACAAGTAAATATAGCAGTATTTCTAATACCTGTGATTTTATTGCATTACACATTTATACTGATTTATTTAAAAGCTGCATTTCCTTAGATTGAACACATTTTAGAAGGGTGATCATTCTTTTTATCTCCCTTTCAGTGCATAGTTAAATTTTTAGTAGTCCATACTGGAAAACAGATAAAATGCAACAGTGCATTCTATGGTTGTATCTATGCTGGGTAAAGGTTACTATCATAGTAGAACAAAACTCATCACTTCTTCTTCTATGGAATTTAAATAAACGGGCCCTGAAGAATAGTTCCTGATTGAACTTTATTAAAGATTAGTTTTCTAGTGATTTTTTCTTATTGAGAGATCTCCCTATTGTTTGCTCTTCTGACATCTTTCCCTGACTGAAGTTTTGAAATAAAATCTAATATATTTTCAGTTCACAATATTATAACTTCCTAACCCTCCCCTGTGATTAAAACATATTATTCACTTAAGGTCAGCATTATGAACATAATCGAAAATAGGAGACCTGGGAAGGATGATGTGACACAACTACAAAAATATATCAAAAGAAGAATAGGCATATTCATTTTCCAGGAAAATCAGTTTTTGACAAGATTATCTGCAGAAACAGTATTTTATTTCTTCTTTCAAAAAACAGAATTTTTTTCACTGTAGACATACTATCATTTTACACAAGAAATTGTCAGATACTTTTTTCCTGGAACAAAGCTAATTTCAGTAAATCAACTTTTTTGTCATCAGTTTCAATCAAATGAAAATTCATATTTAAACAAGTGTCACTCTTACTATAAGATTATGATGATTCTCTTGCAACTTTCCAGTTATTTTTTAACTAAACTCTAAACAGAATTTAACCACACGTTCTGCATGTTATTAGTGATAGCTTTTCTGTCAGCTATCACTGACTAACATTAATGTAAGTCAACCTCAATGTACCAACAATAATTCAATAAAGGTTAAAATTTATCTTTTCAATACCTTTTTGCACTAATTCAAATTATAGCACTTCAGGATGGCAGAGTAAAAGTAAGGCTAAATCATAGTAATTATATTTTCTTTTCTACTAATCTGAATTGATATTTAATGTGACTGATCAACAAAGCAAAGCATGGCAATACTACAAATATTACAATTAAAGAAGCACTATGAAAATTATTCTACTCAAGTATAAAAACTAGATGTATTCCATTCTTAATATCAACTTTACTGTCACTTATGAACACAAAATGATGTGTTACTGTGACAAAGAAATTGACTTAAAATTGACCATTACATCTACTTCATATGTAATAAATTCTAACTCTTCTCCTTTGGAATAGAATAGGTAGAGGAATTTGCCACAGATTTCCAGAGACTTGAATTTTGTAGATAATAAAAGTATTTAGCAACAAGCATAAATCATGAAAAATATCTGGACAAGACAAAATAGCTAAAACAGTGTCTTAAAGGTGTCTATAATTATTTGTTGGGTAAAAGGGAGTCCTGGTGAAAGAGGTCAAGTAGAAATCTGTATTTGAACAAGGCTTAGAATCAGTACTGAAAAAGTCCAATATTTTAACAATGATTATGGATGAGCAAGAGCATAGAGTTTGAATTTAAGTTCTATCTCTAACATGAACCTGCTTTGGGGATGTAACTACACCAAGACCAGAGCATATCAAATGGTTCCCCTTTAAAGAGTCAGTCACAAATACTAACGGGCCAGAGTACTGACGGCTGAACCCTCCAAATGTTACAGGGTGCCTTGGTAAGTGATTTTTAAATTACTCTTTTTTCAGTTCCCTGTATATTAAATTGCTATAACTTTGACATCACTTTATACTGACTTCACCAAATTTAAATATTTGTATCAGATAGTGAGCTTATTTTATCCATTAGTATAGCAATTAGGCTCTGTCCTACATTTTGGATGCACTCATGTCACCGAATGGATTTTCTGGAATTTTTAAATTTAATGCAATTTGTAAACTTTAGGACTTCTTTCTCATTCTTATGTCCTTTCACGAATTTATTGCTTTCTTCCTGTTTCATTCTGTGGAAAGAATGCTGTTAATGTGGAAGAGAATAAAAACTTCCAGAGTATCCCACACTATGTTAAGGCAGGAAGACAATGAATTTTAATATCCATATGGAAGTACTTTGTGCAAAAAATAAAATTGGGTTGATATACCTTTGACACAGACATGGAATTAGAAGATATTAATGAAAGCAATTCTCCTATGCAGTTGAGACATCTATTGTATTATAATGGTCACCTCAATGACAGAAGTCTGACGTACCACCTTTTAAAGATTTCTACAGTCCACTTCCTGTCTACAGGTTTTTTAAAGATACATCAGAATGCTTTTTTGAGGAAAATTGGACTTTTTAAAAAATATTTGATGTTCACAGGGACCCTATTCTCATATCTCCATGATTAATAAAAATTATTTTTATTACACCCCGTTAAATGCAGTAATTTCTAGAATTGGGGAAACTCTACTGACTTCCAATGAACCTTTTTTTCCTGATGTTTGCCTACTTTTTATATTTATAACTCTTCTGAATAACATTCTTTTCTCTTCCAGCACTGAAGCAGTAATTTTGGACAAAATTTGGTGTCAGGTTTTCCTCCATGCTGTTGCATAAAATTACCATTAAATGCTCCTGACTTGGTGTACTTTAGTGATGTTACTGAAAATCACAAAGAAAATCATAATTTAGCTCCTTATCTGATATTCCTTGAAACATGCCTTGCTCACCCACTCCCAGCGCTATGAGGACAGCTTGAAGTTTTATGATAGTGATTTTGGCCTTTCCTTTATTGCTTCAGTTTTGATTAACCATTCCTAATTAGAGTTTCTGTGGTCTACCATTCCAGGCTTTAATAAGCTGACCTGTGTTCCTTTTTACTGAAAATTTCTTTTTTCCATCTATTATGAGTTGTATTCCATCCTAACAATTCAAGTTGTTTTTTCTACCTCTGTAATCTTAACTACCCTAATGCCTTCCAATGCTACAAATGTCTCCCCTCCAAAAAGCCTTGCTTTTCAGTTACCAATTTTGTAGAAAAATGCTGTTTCACAAATTAATGGCTTAAACAGCAATTATTCTATTATATTTTGTGATATTTTAAGCTAAGAACTCAAGTAGAAATTTGCTGGATTATTTCATATCTTCAATATGGTGCTGAGTAGAGTCACCTGATGGTTTTGGGGGGCTGGTGCTTTCATATAGGAACATCTGGAAGACTGGACTCAGCTAAGCCTCTGTCTCTTGTACATCATCAGACACTTTCCAAGTTTTCTGTCCATCTGGGTTATGAGAATTCTTAGATGGTGGCCTAAAACTCCAAGAGGAAATATTCAGAAACAAGATGGGACTGGTGTCAGTATCCTAGAGCTTGGGAATAGAAAACGCAGACTATCAACTTCACCATGTCAAAATGATAAAAAGCCTGACAAATTGAAAAGAAGGAAATATGCACCCCATTTCTTTTTTGGAATAGTGTGATGGTCAAGGTAATTGTCAACTTGACTGACGTGGGAACTGCCAGGTGATTAGTAAAGCCCACTTCTGGATGTGTCTAGGGGGATCAAGCAGACACGATTTGGGACCTATATCTGGTCCCTGGCCTCGTCATGTTTGGCACAATTCCTCCACTTTGCTTCCTGGACACCATCACACCCTTCCACCATGATATTCCTGCCTTGAAGCCAGCTCAACATAGATGAACCCTTTGTTCTTATCTCCTTTAAGTTGTGTATGTTTGGTATTTGGTCCCAGAACTGAAAACTGACCAATACAGTGCCACATGTCACCTCCCACACGCACTGTTCCTGACTGAATCACTTCTAAGTTATCAGTCAGATACTTACATTTGCAAACTCAGACCAAAATCGGAGCATCAGAAAGCAAGAAAACTAGATCTGTTTTTCATTTTTTTCTGTCAACTTCTAAACTGGGATAAACAATCTCCAGAAAGCACTGCCATGTGTTCTCATCTCCTTATCCTTTCCCTTCACCACTGCTTTATTATTGCCATTTGTTTCCCAACAGTTCAGCTGAGCAACACAGTCTATTTCAACCATGGAACTTCTGAAGGTAACCATAGCTCTTACACCAAAGGGTCTCCCAGTGTGTTAGCACAAAAGAGGCTTGTTTGTCACCTGAAGTATCTTACCCAGTCTGTCACTCAGAGATCGAATCTCAGAGGGCCTCTGCAAGTGTATAACTCTAGAATCTAAAATGTGTGAGTTCTTCAGTTGCTGCCATGGAGGAAATGTACTCCTGGAGATATCACATTACTCTTATGTGCTTTGGGTGGTTCAGATGTGACACACTTCACTTCATCCCACAATCCATAGCCTAAAACTAGTCCAGCAGGAAAGAAAAAACTGTATATAGGTGAGCATTAAAAATATCAATCGTAAATTGCATGGCAAAATGTTTTTTCTCTTTTAAATTTAACAGAAAATTTAAAGATAAAGTCAAAAGTTCAGACATTTTAAGAATATGAAGTTTCAGGGTTGGGGATTTAGCTCAGTGGTGGAGTGCTTGCCTAGCAAACCTAAGGCCCTGAGTCTGATCCCGAGCAACAACCCCCCCAAAAAAAGAATATGAAGTTTCATATAGCTTCCTTGACTACAATTTTACACCCAAGAAATGGATAAAATAGAAAAATTGTGTTTTAGATTGAATAGTTATGTCCTGCCTCCCCCAAATCATATGTTGAAATCTAATCCCCAGTGTGATATTATTTGGAGATCTATATAAATCATGAAGAGGTGTCCTCATTACTGAGTAAAAGCTCTAAAAACAGATTCCAGAGAACTACCTTCCCCCATCTGCACTGTAGATATACAAAGAGAAGACAGACGTCTGTGAACCAAGAGATGAACACTCACACAGATGTCAAACCTAAATGTCTTTGTCCTGGACTTCTTAGACTCCCTAACTACAAGAAAGAAATGTCTATCATTTGTGAGCCATACAGTTTGTGGTGGTTTGTTACAGAAGCCTCACAAGTCTAAGTCAAATGGAAAAAATAATCTAAAGTAATATGAAGAATAACTTTTTTCAGTATTACATTTGCTTCAGTGCAAAATTTTAAATTAAAAATAAGAACATTAGCTCATTATGAAAATAACTGGATATTATTGTTTGAAAACTTTTTTATGGTTCTAACACAAAGCTTCTTTATTTTATTTAGAGTATTGCTCAGCTCACATCTCCTCTGGACACAAAGCTTCTGTTATAAAACTTTCAGTGAAGGTAAAACCCCAATTGTACCTCACTTTTCTGTCCCTCTTATTCTTGTGAAGTATCATCATATATTAATGATATTTTACATAAGAACATTATGTGTTTTATTATACTTATCATTTGCCTCTGCACCTAGAATGTGATGCTTCTCAGGGCAGACATTTCTCTTCATTTCCCAATCACCTAGAATAATATCTGGTAAATGTGCAACTCATAAACCTAATTTTAATGGTTCAATCCTGGAATAATCCTGAACTTTCCAAAGGAAAGTAAATTACTTTTGTATCTATATATTTCTGCATTTATAATATAATTGTTTTTCATTCATGAATTTTGCACAGAAAAATTGGTAGAATCACACAGAAAGTGTTAACCCTTAAATAGATCAACATGCCCACCCCCAGGTACAATATATAAATCTTCTATTAAATTGAAATCAAAGAAAATATAAAATTTTATATTCTATTTCCATTCAAAATATATAATGCTATTTCTGCATAATTTCAGTCCTACTAAAATTATAGGATGTTTTAAGTAAATGAGAACACTTCGCAAATGCATATTGCTGATTTGAGAACCATCCTATTACCTCAAATCTTTCCTTGCAAGTTGCTATCCAGCTGAAATGGAACCACTCAAAATCTTTTCTCATTAATACTGATAATTGGCCATGTGATTTTCTTATATTCTCCAAATCTTCAAACTTGAAATGCTAAATAAAACTGATATTTCATGGTGATGAATTTTTAATGAAATTTAGACAGTACTATTAACTTTAGCATGGATTCTACTTTCTTAGAATATACGTATGTCAAAATACGTGTCAGATTTTTATTATCCCAAAAATCTGAGTGAAATAAAATGGAGCAATGTATTTTTCTCCTTGAACAACAAAATTGAAGATATGTAAATCTTGACTGGAACAAATCAATGAAGACAGTTTAAATGGATTAGGTGTGCTAAATATCAACTCTGGTTCTAAGCAATGTTTAACTTTCACAATTTCATAAAATTAATATATTGCTACTTTTTCCTTTCTTTTTAATTAGCAACATATATGATTAGTTGAAAGTATTTTTAAATTTATTTAATATTTTAAGTGCTAAAAGATAATAGATTAATTGAATCAGGAAATGCATTTAGCACATTTATTAATTGTTGTATCAGTCAGTGCTCACCACAGAAACTGATTTAATATAAAATATATATATGTATATATTTACAAGGTAGGCTTACAGTGGCTGCCTACAGCATCAGGCATGGAAGATTGCAAAAGGGCCCTCTGTGGACTGGAGATCTGAAGAATCCAGTAAAACTCAAAGGTCTGGAGCTTACTGTACAGTCCCCCAAGATTCTGTACCACCCAGCTAACAGGTCTGTGACAGAAGGCTGAAGAGTCTACAGTGGAAGTCAGGAGATGGACAACCAAGGTGAAACTGAACACTGGAGCTCCTCTAAACAAACAGAAGTGAGCCTTCCTTCTTCTTCCCCTTATTATTCCATTCAGGCTATAAACTTATTGGTTGGTGCCACTCTCACCCAGGGTGGTTCTTCCATTTTCAGAAAATCCTTTCAGCCACACCCAGCATTATGCCAACCCACTCAGTTGAGCATTTCTTACTAAAGTTGACAAATTTGACTACTATAGTTCCCTTCCAAAAAGTAAGAGAAATTGCAATGCAATATATGTCTCTCTCCTATATTGAAATGACTATGTGATTAATGGAAGAAGAATTGTTGAGAACACATTCACACCACAATAAAATTTTAAACGTAGATAGATAAATGTAGAGAAAGAGATAAAGATAATTGTATGTCTTTGTTTATCAGAAAACAGTAATACTAAAAGGCACTATATGATTATAACATTCCAAATGTTGAAAGTTATATGGGATCTGAAAGATGGAAAAAGTAAGAGGAAAGTGGGCGAAGTTTACCTCTTTGAAATTGGGTCTCCTAAAAGTACCTGGATTAGGGGATGAAGTTCAGCATGCCCATTTAGCAGCTAGTAAGTAGAATTCAATAGAATACAGAAGTCTCTTGAAAATCTCTCAATCAATGAAAGCTCCACATGATAATTTGAAATTAAAATCAACCTCTAGTTTGAAAATCTTTTATTACTTTATACGTGAATGATCTGAGGATCTTAATTGGTTGTTCTGAGAAAGTTCTGTCTTGTCAATCAATGTTAAAGGTTGCTCAGGTCATCCACAGAGAGGAACTAAGCTGAAATCTTCATTTTCATAATAGAATTTAAAAATTAAGGGAGTAGACCAAAGAAAGAAAGTGCTCAGAAGAAAAGTCTTCATGTAGTAGAGGCAGTGTACATGCTGGTCAAATTCACTTTTTTTTGTGCTTGCTGGAAACCAAGTGTATTTCCCACCCCTTTTTGCAATAAATATGGCCAAAGCATAAGTTCTAGTCGAAAGAAAGTGACTACCAGTGGTGAACAATACCAGTAGACAATATGCAATGTTTTTTACATTTCCAACAGGTTTATGTAGATGCCAAGAGTGACCCTGGATACATGTGTAATAAATGGCAGAGACAAGAAATTAATTAGCCTTTGGGTCACTACTTGGAAGAGAACTCCACACCAAGTAAGAACACTCATACTGGGTTCCACAAGAAGGCCAAATAACTTCTATGTTTAAACCATTATGTACAAGCTCTGATACAAAAAACATACGGTCAATTTTTAAGTTAAACTTTTATCACAGTAGAAGTCATATTGACATCAATTCCCCTAAAAATCTTTCCCTTTACTTGGAACACACGTATCCCATCATTCTTACCACTTTCTGAAGCAGTCCTGGAAGTCCTTTTTGGTGTATTTACCAGGTATCCCGGAAAATACCGCAAATATGGCTGCAGAATACCATCAATGGGAAGACAGGCTTGTAAAAACATGGTGTGTTCTCATCTGCCTAATTCACAGGATCTGGCACCATGAAACTTCTGGATCATTCCCAATGGATATAGATGCAAAAATATATAGATACAAAAATCCTCAACAAATTACTGGCAAACAAAATGCAATGAAACATCAAAGAGACCATATATCATGACCAAGTAGGCTTCATCCCAGATATGCAAGGATGTTTCAACATATGTAAATCAATAGATGTAGTCCATCACATAAACAGAAACAAAGACAAAAATTCCATGATTATTTCAATAGACACAGAAAATGTCTTTGACAAAATCCAACATCCTTTCATAATAAAAACACTGAAGAAAACAGGTATAAAAAAATCTTGTCTCAATGTTGTAAAAGCCATTTATAACAACCCTACTGCCAATATTATATTAAATGCAGAAAAATTGAAACCATTCCCTTTAAAATCAAGAACAAGACAAAGATGTCCACCATCACTACTCCTGTTCAACATACACCTTGGAACAGTAACCAGAGCAATCAGGCAAGAGGAAGAAATAAAAGGAATACTTATAGAAAGGGAAGATATCAAATTATCATTATTTGCAGATGACATGATTCTCTACTTAAAAGACCCAAAAATTTCCATCAAAAACCTAGAATTGCTAGCCAAATTTAACAATGAGGCAGTATACATAATCAACACAGAAAAATTACTAACATTCTTCTACACTAATAACGAATTTACTAACAAAGAAATTAGGGAAACAATACCAATCACAATAGCACCAAGAAAAATTAAATACTTAAGAGTTAACCCAACCAAGAAAGTTAAAGGACTCTATAATGAAAACTACATCACTTTGAAAAAGGATATTAAATAGAAAGAACATCAGAAAATTGAAAGAAAGTCCCTCTTCCTGGCAGAACTAATGTAATCAAAATGGTCTTAGTTCCCAAACAGATATACAGGTTTAACACAATTCCAATCAATATACCAACAGCACTCCTCAGAGATCTGCAGAAAACAATCGTAAAATTCATGTGGAACCAGAAGAGATTCAAAATAGCAAAACAAACTTGGATTTCAAAAGCAAGGCATCAGAATCTCAGATTTGAAGTTGTATTACAAAGCCACAATGATAAAACAAGTCTAGTACCGACACAAAAACAGCATTTGGATAAATGAAATAGGATGGAGGAAGTGAAAATGACCCCAGGCATACTGATCTATTTGATCTTTGAAAAGGGGGCCAAAGACATACGCTGGGAGAAAGACAGTCTCTTCAATAAAGCGTGCTGGGAAAAGTGTATACTAATATGCAGAACATTGAGTCCAGACCCATATCTCTCACCATGTACTAAACTAAAATCAAAATAGATCAAAGATGTAAATGTTAAAACAGAAACACTTAATCTGCTGGGAGATAAAATAGGCAAAACTCTGAAAGCCATAGACATAGGCAAGGACTTGCTGAACAGAACCCCAACTGCATAAGACATAATACCAAGAATCAATGAACGGGCTCCTAACAAATTAAGAAGTTTCTGCACATCAAAGAAAACAATCAACAGAGTAAAGAGACTCCCTAGAGAAGTGATGGAGAACATTTTATTGATGAGTGCCCAAACTGCAACCCCAAACCTACTTATTTATTGCAAAGTTCCAACACTGCAATTAAACCTGAAAACTGAGGTTTTAGTTAAAAAAAACAAAACTAATACTTTAATAGCTTTTATTTTAAAAGAAAAACAAATAACACACATGCTATAGGATTACCACCACTTCCCTAGAGAATGGGAAAAAATGTTTGCCAGCTATTCTTCAGAGAGAGGACTAACATTTAGGATACATAAGAAACTAAAAAAAAATTGGACCCTCCCAGTAAAAGACTCAGTAAAAATGGTCAACTGAAATGAATAGATACTTCTTAGAACAAGAAGTACAAATGGTCAATAAACTAAAAATGTTCAACTTTACCATTTAGATAAAAATTATAACAACACTGATATTCCACTTTAATCCAGAAATAATGGCTATCATCAAGAAATCAAACAATAACAGATGTTGGTGAGGTTGGTGGGGAAAAAAGAACCCTTCTACATGTTTGTTGGGAACTTAAACTACTGCAACTCTTATGAAAATCAGGAGGTTCCACAAAAACTAAAACTAGAAATTCATTTCACCCTAGTAATTTCCTTGTAGATATTGTCCCCCAAAATTTAAAGACATCATATTACAGTGACACATGCTGTCTTAGTTACTTTTTTCATTGCTGGGATGAAATACCCAACACCCACAAGTTAAAGGAAGAAAAGTTTATTTCAGCTTGCGGGTTTGCAGAGGTTTTGGTCCAAGTTGTCTGGCTCTAAGGCAGGGCAGCATGGCAGAGAGACATGACACAGGAGAAACAGTCCATGGCAGGGAAGGCAGGAAGCAGCAAGCAGAAGTAGCAGAAGCATCAGCAAAGCAAGCTTCCCTTTTGCTTTTCCCCTATGCAGGGTACAAGCCTTTTGATTGGTGCCACCCACACTCAGGGTGGGATTTCCATTATCTATACCCAGAACTACGCTGAACCAATTTAGTCATCATGCAACTTTAATCCATATTCAGATACCCTGGGTCCAGTCAGCTCTGAAAAGCTCCACCTATGAGTACATGAGGCTTTGTGGGAACATTTAGATATAAGCCATAACACATGCATGCCTATGTTTATAAGAGCACAACTCATAATAGCTAAATCTTGGCCTCTATGTCCATCAACAAATGAATAGATAAAGAAAACATGATATTTATATCCAATGGAGTAATACTCTGCCATAAGGAGAATAAACTTAAGGTAATTCATTCATAGATAAATGGATGCATCTGGAGATCATCATATTAAGTAAAATAAATCAGAGCCACAAGCTTGAGTATTGCATGATTTCTTTTATAATATGAGAAACCCAAAACGTAAATAGTGAGCACAATAAAAGACAGATAATAGGAATTATAAAGATCTTTTTTTCAAATGGGAAGGGGACCAAAAGACAGAAGAAGCAGGGAGGGGAGACTGGGGTAGGGGGACAAAAAAAGAATTAAGATGTGTTATGTACATGTGCCAACTTCCTATGGCAAATGTAATCATTATGTACTACAAACATCCACGGGTAAATATAAAAATTTAAAAAACTCTTATATGTCAACATTAAACAGACAAAATATATTATGAACAGTTATTAGGTTCTAGAATCATCAAACATAGATCTTGTATCTGACATTTGAAAATGATTTATCTTCATTTTCCTCAGTAAATCATAAGCTTTATATAAAATAGGATACAATATACAATGTTTAATTTCATAAAATACTAGTTGCAAGTACTATGAGTATCACATTAGCCAATTTATACAGTCAAATTGTTTCATCTGATGAAAGTTTTAGGAAATATCTATAACAATGTAGAAAGGTCTGTATATCAGCCTAGAAAATAACCACTTCCTCCAGTGTTGTAATTAACTTATTATACTGTAATTTATTCTCATATAAGAATTAAGCTGATGGCCAGAAAACATATATGTCTGTTCATAATAAAATATTTACCAATCTCCTGCACTTTTTTTTAATTTTTACCAAGAACATGTATTGGTACATTGTATACATAATGATCATAATCAACATGGTGATTTTGTACCTGTACATGATACATCTTGGTTTTCCCCCCTCTTCCCCCCTCTTCCCCCCCTCTTCCCCTCCCCTCCCTTCCATTCACCCACCCCTCCCTATTTGCAACAAGTGTAGTTACACTTTACCATTTTTTCCCCTTTCATCTTATTTTTCTTTTAATCTTCTTCTTTATCCCTCTTTTCCCTATCTAGTTCTCCTCTCTTTTGAATACTGTCTCTCTTTTTTTTTTTTAAACGTAGTATCTATTCTACCCCTTTGTCCTTATTTACACTTATGGTTTCTCATATCAGAGAAACAATTCAATGTGTACTGATAAGTGTCTGATTTATTTCACTTAAGAGTATGTCCTGAACTTATTTTTAAAAGCAATTTTCAGGCAGATATTTGTAATGAATTATAAGACATTTAACATATTTAATATTCATTTTCTCAAATACTAATGTTTAATAGTGCCAGGAATTTGACTGGTTATCCCTCCTTTTCCATTTATTAAATTAAGTATCTAGTGTATTTACATCACCTTCTATTCCTAAAATGGAAGAGAAATACAAAGACATTTATGTGGATAATTTAGTCACAGAATAATCTGACTCCAATGTTAAACAATGTACTTTCCCTGTTTTCTTTCACTATCCCTGCCCTGTTCTTGCCACTCTTCTTAGCAGGGTTCACATATAACGTATTTGTGTAAAATGAGCAATATTCATTTACAAATCATTTAAATAGGAATATAACACAGCCTAGCACACCACAACCTTGTAGTGTATGACTTAAGTACACACCCTACAACTAAGAGCCAGTTATTTATTTAGCTATGACTCCAAGGCTCCAGAGTGGCTACCACAATTGACCTCAAAACCCCTGTGACTCTGGTTCCATCCATATCTTACATGCACATCACTCAAAATGAGCTCTACAGAGTCCTTAGTTCAGCATCCTAATTGCAGCATTCTGCACTCTACTCTGTTACGTGTTCTGGTGAATAATGATCTTATCCTGTTCTGCACCCTGTAAAAATCTGAACATTCTGCCCAGTAGTCCAACTACTCTCTAGATATAGTGTTGAAATAGCTCCAATTACTTCAGAATACTGCACTTCCTGTTAATATCTCCACATGTGCCTCTGGATGTCATTGTGACAAAAATATCCATTATAAGTAACACATTCCTTCTAATTTTGATCGACTGGATTTTCTTCTGTGCTCCACCTCATCTTCAGTTGTCCCACATGAATGCTAAGCACGGCTCTTGCTGTCCCATTCCTTATACTCTCTTCCATCTCTTCTTGTCCTGCTGCTGGCTTTTCCTCTCCCTGTTTTCTATCCGGTGCAGCTTATGATCAACCAGAGCTGTGCTGCCTTCATTTACTTAATCTCCAGAGAAATTAAATCTGATTTGCAATTTGTATTTGCTTTTATTTTTATATATTTATATTGAAACTGAGTCCCTAACTCATATTTATAATTACTTCCCTGAAGAACATACTGTAATAAAATATCTATCTTTAAAAAGCATCGTAACTCAATCTCTTACATTGACGTAAAAGGTAATACTGTCTTTAGTAGGGCTAGTTTTAGGGTGAAGAAGCCTGTGCTGTCACGTGGGGACCTGCGATGAGAAGGGGTCTGTGTTTGTTTTATGTTCTCTTATCATCATTTCAAATTTTTAATAATTTTATTCTCAAATATGTTTTGAAATAAACTCCACTAGGACAAAAAAAGTGAGTGGATTGGTTTCTCACAGATGTATCCGCTGTCCCTTGCCATCCTATTCTCTTACCATATCCGAGCATCAGTGGACCCATAATACATCATAATTCAGTAAGATTCAAAGTGAATACAAGGTCAGTTTAATTTTCCTACACCTGAATCAGCACAGTCCCTGACAGACAGGCCACATTTTGCATTAGAGCAAGAATTTGCTTTAAATATACATAGATACTGGAATGCTAAGAAACAAAAATTCCAAAGGAATTATGTTCTTTTTCATTTATGCTACTTCCCTTTATTAGTCAACCCCATAGAGTGAAAATGATGAAATTGAAGGAAAGGGGAAGATGGGAGAACACATAGTTCTGTTTCCCTTTCAGTCTTTCATTACTTAGCAAACTGAAGAGAGATTTTATAAAATGTATGTGTAATAGGAAGTGAAAACAAAAACACAATTCACTTTGCCTTGTTCAGCATTTCTACCGTTCCTGCGAGATCAAAATATATATGAATGCATGAGCTATGCAATAAAAAGTGGGTAATTTTAGTGATTCTGTATACAGGTTAAATGTTCTAGTATTTGCAATTAAAATTGGCACTGCACACAATGGTAAATCTCATGATAATAATGTCCACATATATTTTATTAAGAAATTAGGAAAGATAAACACCAATACATATTGAAAGACTGCAGAAGTACATGTAATAGCACTTTTCCCTGCTTTTTAAACAAAAAATAACTTGCAGTTTCATTCTGCTCTCCTTCCTCTAATTATGTAGCCAGTACTGCTCTCTATAACTGATTTGAATGTGTTGCTCAGATTTAGCTGATCAAACTCCTTGCATTTCTAGTGACCACGTCATATAGATTACGAGAGAAAGTTCATTTTGTGTCTGCTCTAGGGATGTCTAGGGTTGACAAAAACATACCTGTTGGGTTCTGTCCTTTTATTTTTGTACCCATCCCCCACTAAAGTACTGTATAAACTTAGCAATGCTTCTCTTTGATTAATGCCCTGTCTCCCTTCTCCAACAGCTTTTGTATCAGAACCGGTCCTCAGAGACTTAACATTGTTGATTCTCTTCTGCTATTTTTCTTCATTTAGTATCTCATCCTATGGGAGCACTAGAGGATAAATAGATTGTTTATCCTGGTGTGGTATCATTGTTGTTACACACACAACCTGCTGACTCTCTGCACCTTTCCCACACTCGGTGGAATAAACTAAAAAATATCTTAAAGTATATTTTTCTGCTGTTTCTCGCTAGGTGCTTTACAGCTGTCTTTTCTTCTAGCTCTGCGAATAACCTCACAGATTTCTCTAAGTTTAGAATAAAAATAGGGCATTATTCTTCCTATCTGTTGACCTCTCTTTTACCTTTTTGATCCTAGAAAGGTCCAGGCAGCATAATTCAAGTAGTTGAAATAAATTTTTGAATAACATTAATTTGCCCTATTGTTCTATACGCTAATTTCAGCATTTGAAATGACAACGATTAGGGCTTTTGCAGTGTTTCTGAATGGTACATCATCTGCTACTTGTAGGTTATCTGCTTTTGCATTTAGCTTTATTTAAATTTTATTTAAAATTTAGCTTCTCATGTGGTACATTACAGATAGAAAAAAGTTAAAAAGTAAGGAATAATATTAAATGAAAAATCTAAGTTCTACAGAATGACTGACTACCGAAAGATCGCATTAGTACATGAAATGTATATATTCCTTGATTATATTAAAATTTTAGGCTGACCTCTAGAGTATCCAGTAGATAATGCAGCTAGCCCTAAAGAGGCTGTGAAATAAATTTCCAGCACATTTCAAAATTTAAAAGTAGATGAATATAATTTTCAGTGAAACAGAAGAGTTATCTTTTTTCAGAATGCATGGGTTTTTTGGGAGATAATTTAAGACTACAAACTTTCAAGCTTTTCAAAAATATAAAACAGCATAGTGTGGTAAGATTTAAGGTGTAACCCTAGAAAGCCAGCCTGACTAGGTTGTAATCCAAGCACCTCTACTTCCTGCAGTATGAATTCAGTATTTAATTCTCTGTGCCTTAGCTAACTCATCAGAAAATAAGGATACTAAAATTGAGCTTGTAACTATGCTACAATCACTAAGTTAATTTTGCAAAGTGTGTAGGACAATTACAGAAATATAGTAATTGCTACATGTGTATCAGTATATAACATTTAAGATTAATACACTTTCTGGTATTAACACTACGTATGCCTCCATATACAATCATAAACAAGTGTGGGGGGGAATTGGTCCATAAATGATGCAACATTATAAGGAAAAGACATTCAGACACTAGGTATGGTGATGTCAATGTTTTATAAGAGGAAATGTACTGCAATAAGAAGTACTTTATAGAATTTTACCTGATTTCTAAATGCACGATTTATATTACAACATATGTGGGTTAAATATACTTTGTTAGATCATCAAAAACATGAAATTAAAGCCTAATTCATTTACCTACACATGTAATACAGAGAATCAGAATTGAAGGGGCCAGTAGGACTTTTACCTGAGCCATAAGTCATAAAACTGACATACTTCAAGTATTGGTGTTAAAATACAAACCATTCCCGTCTTGACTTACTACTAAATACTTTTTGCCATTTTATGTTAATTTCTAACAATTTAATTCTGTCATAATCAAATGTTAACTCAGTCAATAGAGTACACAAATACTCATTTGACAGCAGAAAATATCACTTTAAGGAGTTTAATTCAGGGCTTTTAGCACCTCATTTTAATCTATGTCGAAATTAACAGGGTTGACGTAACAATAGTCTGACACCTTCACACTAAAAGCTGACTTGGGTATGGATATGATTGATCACCAGGAACTGAGCAAGAATAGGTGAAATCAAGTTGAATCTGGTTCTCATTTGTTGGCTCTAAATTCAAGACAAAAAAGAGCCTTTTATATCACAGGCCCTGGCTACTACCAACTCAGTTCTAAAAAAATAAGTGAAATATTCTGACGCTGATTGCCAAAGCTACATAAAGTCATAAAACATCTGATTGCTCTATTGGGATGTGTTTCCACTTTTTTTTTTTTTTTTTTGGTGTTGGGATGAACTCAGGGCCTTTTGCTTGCAAGGCAAGCACTCTATCCACTGAGCCAAATCCCCAGCCCATTTTCATTTTTAAGTAAAAGTAAACTTTTTAAACCTACAGACCAAAATAATGGATCCTTTTAGAAAGAATAGCTTAGTGTATTATTCAGTATTATTATTTCATTTTTTTGAACCAAGATTTATCGGTATATTTTAGACATATATAACAATCGCATTCATCATAGTTAATTTGTACCTGTACATGATATATCTTATCTTCCCCCTTCCCACCCCCTCTCCATCTTCTCTTCCCCTCCTTATTTACAACAGCTTTATTTACATTTTTCCACTTTTTCTCTTTTTCTTTTCTTTTCAGTAGTATTACTAGCATAAACTGAAAATACATAGTTTTGAAATTATTAGTAGATAAATCAAATGACAAATCTAATAGAATTTCCTTCACTACCAAAATCCTAGTATTAGACTCTTACTGGCCATTCTGGGTAATTTGCTAAACCAGATATAAACATAATATCATGCATCCATTATTTTACTTGAATTATTTAGAAATGTTTTCCATTCAAAATCCAAATTAAAGCTTAATTCAGATGATGTCTGCTATCAGAAGTCATCGCTGATCCAATTCCCCAAATGAGTTGTTCTGTAAGTAGCATTGCTCACTCAATTTTTCAATTTCTCTTTTTTCTCTTCTTTTACTTCCTCTTGTGTTTTAATTATGTGCCTGTGTGTGTGTACCCTGCAAGAAGCTTTTTCCCATCAGAGAGGTCAGAACACATTCTTCATTCTTTAAAATTAAAGAAGAAAATACAAGTATAATAAATACATTCTAAATGTTCCCTCAAATGCTTTAGAGTTTTCTTTTTTCAATTTTTCAATTTAGGTTTTAATTCTTGTTGAAGCCAAGATCTCATTTTAATTTTTATAAGTGGACTGTGAACAGCTACTACTTTATGATTGGCCATTCCACAGTTTCTCTCAATTTAAAAGCCCCCTTCATTACATATTAAATGTCCTTCTGCTCATGTTTATTTCTTGATTTTCCTTAAAGTTGAACAGTTTCATTATTCCTTCAGCTCTAATATTACATTACTTATTAAAAATTTTTAAATATAAAAGTTTTGACGACAGGAGGACAAGAAAAATTCCTATTCTTGGCCATGTAATTTTTTTCTCTAAAAATTTAACAGACCTGTACTTCTGTAATACTATACCTGTCTGTGAATGTAATAAGTATTCAAGGCCTCCTCAATTTAAAAAGTCTTTGGAATTATGACCAAGATAAAAATAACTTTGTAGATTAACTTTGAATGTGATCGATATCTGTATAACATAGAATTATGTATGTATTAAATTGAATTTTTCTTCTCATTTAAGACTAACTACATTTATTCTCACTGGTAGTTTTTATAACATTTCCCATAACCCTCTCATTTCTTATTGAATACCTTAATACATATTTCAGAATTTTTTCTCAATTGTTTTGGAATCTCTATTCTATTAACTTTTTTCACATTGATTATTCTTGCTGTATAGGAACATTATTCATTATATTTCCGTCTTGTTTCTAGACATGCTGCCTGACCACCTTAAAGCAGGTTGCTGTTAGATGACTTTACTGATTGATTGATTGATTGGGTGCTGGGGATCGAACTCAGAGCCTTGTGCTTGCCAGGCAAGCGCTCTACCACTTGAGCTAAGTCCCCAGCCCATGACCTTACTTCTTTAGAGTCAAGCATATTCCAGGAAGTAATGAAAAAGCTAATTCTCTTTCAAACATATACACTACACATTTCTTTTCCTTCACTTAATACATGGCCTCTTGTTGCACCTTCAGTGTTAGTAAAAATGGTGACATCTTTCTCTTCCTGCTGAGTTGAGAATTAGAATATTAATTTTAATACATGACAATAAAATATACTATTTGATGTAAATTAGTGTAAATATTTTCTCAGTATTATACATATTGATTTTTAATTTCTCTTTCTTAAAGAATTTGCCATCAATGCATATTTAGTTTTGTTAATTTTTTTTGGAAAATCCATGGGGCTTATGATATCCCATTTTTAAAATGTTTTATGTAGTAGATTATACTGATAAGTTTTTCTACTTTTAAACAGTCTTGCATGTCCAAATTGACTTTTAATTCTTTATGATATAACCTATTTTTTTAAAGAAAATTATTAGTACATGTTTGCAGTACCTAATTATTGCATTCATCATGGAGAGTTGCTACATGTGTATGTTTTAATACATTTTGCACCCCCTTTCCTTCCCTTTCCTCTCCCCTCCCGCCATCTCTTGGTCCCTTTCACTTCTGCAAAAAGACTTATATCCCTCCTTCCTGTACTCTTTCATTTTCCTTTTTTATTTAGGCTCATTTAAGAGAAACTATGTGGTATTTAAACTTGGCATGCCTAATTTATTTCACTTAACATTATTGTCTCAAGGTGCATCCGTAGTCATACAGACTACTCAAATACATCCTTCTTTATGGTAGAGTAGTACTGCATTGTGTATAAATACCACATTCTTTTTCCTTTCATCTGTTGATAGATGTATACATCCCTTCCAAGATATGCTATTATGAATCGTGCCATTATAAACATAAGGAGATGTATACATATATATATATAATATCATTGTATTTATATATATATATATATATATATATATCATTGTATTAATAATGCCTTTAACTCTTTTGGTAGATATCTATATGAGAAATATCTGGGTCAAATGAAATTTCCAATTTTAGCTCTTTGAGGAATTTCTGTACTGATTTCCAAAGTGATTGTACTAGGTTATAGTCCCACCAACAATGTAGAAGTGTTCCTTTGTCCCTGAACTTTCACAAGCATTTTTTATTTGATTTCCTGAGGATAGCCAGTCTTTCTGGAGTAACATGGAATCTAATGTTCATTTCTTGAATAGCCAAAGATCTTGAACATTTTTTATGTGTTTACTGGCTGTTTGTACTTCTTCTCAGAAGTGTCTATTAATTTCAGTTGCCCATTTTTATTAGATCTTTTATTTTGGGGGTCTAATTATTTTTGAGTGATTTATATATTCTTGATGTTAGTCCTCTGTCTAGGGTTTAGCTGGTAATTTTTTTTTCCCATTCTGTAGCTTGTCTCTTCACTCTGTGCGTTGTTTTCATTGTTGTTCATATGATTTTGGGGGGACTGCATTATTTTGAAAAATTTTATTAATACATGATTACAGTATATAGTAACTAAATTCATCATAGGGATATGGTACATGACGTCTATAACTCATCCTAATTCCTTTTTCATCCTCTTGCCCTTTTTTGCCCTCCCTCCATCTTGTAGTACCCTTTGGCAAAAGATTTATCCATCTCTTTCCTATCATCTTTCATTTTAGTCTTTAATTTACTTATATTTTGGGCTTCTCATATAAAAGAAACCACATGATATTTAAGCTTGTCTGATTTTTTTCTCACTTAACATTATCTTCTATGAAAGAACACCTAATAGGAATTTGAGGACATTTTATTTAGGAGTATTGCATCTACATACATAAATTAATTTGGCATATAACTTTGTCATTGTTATCTTTGTACAGTTTTTGTTGAAATTAGCTTGAAAAATAATGAATTTTTCAACTTTTCCATGTTTTAAAAGTTTTGCACTGTGAATTATCTTTCCTTAAAAGTTAAACACTTACGTACTTATCAGTCTGTTTTTAAAGAGTATGTGTTTATTATATTTTTAATTTCTTTATGTTATTAATTTACACTTATTTTTTCACTTCTGAAAATCACAGATTATGGATTTTCTCATCATAGTATTTTTTTCTGTCTTAATTCAAACTTTGTATAAATAATGAGAAATCTAAATTTTAAATTTTATCTTGTTGGTCTTCTTGGTCTTAACAGTGTTAAATTTCCCAGCACTTGGGAAGCTGAGGCAGGAGGATTGCCATGAGTTTGAGGCCAACATGGCCTATATATAGTGAGTTCAAGGCCAGCCTGAATTTGAGAGAGACCCTGTTTCAAAAAAAACTAAAGAAAAACAAGATGAAACAAAAGTATTAAATTGTACTTTTTTTCTGCTTTCTCTTTTCAAATTTGTCAAAAATTAGTTTTTACACGGACTTTTTTTTTAAATATCCCCACCAGAGTGGTACATTTGTACAGGCCTTTATTGCCACAATATGAATATCATCGAAGTTTTCACTAGAGTTGGGTTAATTCTTGGGATATATGCTTAATGGGTTTGGATAAAGGTACTAACCATTATGGTAAATATATAGTTTCACTGCTCTAAAAATAATCTGCTTTTCCTGTTCATCCCATCCTTTCCACTAATCTTTGAGAACTTCTGAGAACTTCATAGTTTTGCCTTTTCCAGAATGTCATATAGTTGGAATCAGACAGAATACAGACTTCTAGGAATGGCTTCTTTCACTTAGTAATATGCACTCAACTTTCCTCCTTGTCTTTTCATGTCTTGATAACTCATTTCATTTTTCCCCTTCTTTTGTGGTACATTGTCTGCACAGACCAGAGTTTATCCATTCACTTAGTAAAGGACATCTTGATCACTTTCCAGTTTAGACAATTACAAAGAAAGTTACTATAAATTTAGATGCACTGGTTTTTGTGTGGACATAAACTTTCAACACTTTTGGATAAATATTAAGGAGTAGAATCACTGGATTCTTTTACTAAGAGTACGTATAGTTGTGTAAGAAACCACTAAACTATCGTCTAAAGTGTGTATACCTTTTTACATTCCCAACAGCAAGGAATCTGATTCTGCTGCTTTGTGTACTTGACAACAGCTGGCTTATCAGCATCCTGAGTTTTGGACATCCTACACAGATGTGTTGAAAAAAGCCTTTTCATGGTTTTACTGATTATTCATTTATATATATATTTAATTAGTACTTGCTTTCATTTTCACTCATATCTTCCTAAAATTTTTAGTTTTTTATGTTCATTTTGGTAATTCCTTTGTATTCTAAAAAGCATCTATATCAACTTACTTCATTGTCACTGATTTCTAACAGTATATAATCTGTTCTGATTCAAAAATATTCTTTGAAATTGTCACATACATACATACTTAGTGCTATATTTTTATTGGTCTCTATTTTTTGTCTCAGGTAAAAATGGTCTCCCTTAGTATTCTGTGTGTCCTCAGGAGGAATGAAGTTCATCAGGGCCATTGCGCCCTCCCTAAGACATCTCACCTCTAGTTCATCTATAGTTGTGTGCTATAGGAATGATGTCCCAATTTCCTCAAATATGTTCTTTCAATCATATTTCTCTCCCTTTCCTGGGACTGGAAATATAATATTAAAATAAACATGTCCAGAGCCTTCTTTAAATTTGTATACTCTCAGTGTTTTATACACACTGGCATGTAATCTTTGGCAAATTTGTTAATAAAAAATTATGCCTAAGAAAAGACATTCTTTAATGATTAACCTTTCTAAGTATTTCATGGTGTACAGAAATAGTAAGGATAATTAAAGAAAATTTACTTAGGTAAATGCTGCAATACTTTTTCTGCTTCTACTAGAATGTTAATAAAGAAACTGTTGAGTCATAATGGAAATATAGACAGAAGGTCCAGATAAAGATAATTGAGGGAATCTTCATGGATCCTGAACTGTAGAGCACACTATGCTGCTGATATGAACCACAAGCAGTCAGCAACAAGAAAAGAAACATTATTTATTTTTATTTTTTTTTGTGGTACCGGGGATCGAACTCAGGCCCTTGTGCTTGCAAGGCAAGCACTCTAATCACTGAGCTAAATCCCCAGCCCCAAGAAACATTATTTAGATGTATTCTTTGCCACTCTACATATCCTTCTTAGGAAATACACGTTTTACTTTTGTTTTTAAGGCTACTTATACAATTATAAAGTACATGAAGTATCTTAAATGTGTTAAAAAACAATGATACATGTAGCATCCTCACAATAAAATATATCAAGATTATAGTTTTCCTCAGTTAATTGTCCCTATTTCCTTTTCATTCATCACTGCAAATTATTGAAAAATTGGTGCTATAACTCATTCATCTAATCTCATTTTTGGAAGGTTATTTCCTGTCAGTACAGGATTTGGATTTGTTCATATGCTTGTTTTGAGCAATGAGACTGAGAAAATATAACATACGTGGAAGTTTGAAAAATTCTTCTATACTGGGGCTGTTCTACAAGTTTTTTTGAAACTCTCTGGTTTGTGAGCCACAGATACATCAGCAAAGCTTACTATAGAAACCATCTAAGAAACATCAAGTATATCTGGACTGGATTTAGATGATGAACGAATGGACTAGATTCTAAAGGAGGGGTGAGTGTGTTCCTATGTAAACAGGGTGTAAACAAAGTGAAATAAGACCAACTGCAAGGTGGCCACCCTTTTTCCCCTTCTTGCTTCCATGTCCTTGAGCACCTCCTCTCCCATATGGGGAACTGATCATATAGCCTGATTTTGACAATGGGAATTTATAATGTGCCACAAGGAGAAATTGAAGAGTGTTTTCTCAGTGGGTATGTTCTCTTTTGCTGCTTTCAAAGCATCTTCAAAATGTGAAATAGCTCAGAACAGCAGAGGACAGGAGCAAAGTGAGGCCGATTGGCCTGAGGTCATCTAGAAACTAACTGCAGCTGCATAAAGGTGGTAGGCAAGCCCAAAGAGATATAACCCAGCTGCACTCAAACCAGATTCCCAAAGTGGGCAATCAGAAGATGGTAAATATTGTGTTTGGCTGCTAAACTTTAGGATAATTGTTGTAGCAAAAGTTACCTGATATAACCCAACTCCTATACTTCACCATGGTCTTTCATAGTGTATCCCTGAAAATAATCATCATCAGAGAATGGCTTCCTGTCCTAGTGAAGAGAAAAGCAGAATTGTATACAGTAGGCTTTCTCTTTTCAGATTTATTCATGCAAATAAGGACAAAGGGGTAGAATAGATATTTTGTTTAAAAAAAGAAAAAAGAGAGATAGTATTCAAAAGAGAGAACTAGATAGGGAAAAGGGGGATAAAGAAGAAGGTTAAAAGAAAAGTAAGATGAAAGGGGAAAAAATGGTAAAGTGTAGCTACACTTGTTGCAATTAGGGAGGGATGGGTGAATGGAAAGGAGGGGAGGGGAAGAGGGGGGGAAGAGGGGGGAAAACCAAGATGTATCATGTACAGGTACAAAATAACCATGTTGATTATGAACATTATGTATACAATGTACCAATACATGTTCTTGGTAAAAATAATAAAAAAATTTAAAAAAATAAATATTTCATAGATAACCAGGGATGTATGATTTTATGCAATTACTTTTATTGGCATTAATTAGTAATGTTTTGCCTTGTTTTCATCTGATGCTAACTGAAAATGCTTCTGTTGAAAAAAATGTGTGTCAACTTACAATAAACTTGATGAATAAATTGATCTTTTAAAAATAGATATGATGCTGTTTTTCCAATAGTCGATAAAAACTACTACATTTTTCCATATATCTAATATATTTTGCAAGAAAACGAGTTACCATAGCAACTCTAAAATGCTATGATACATATTTAAAATATTACTAGTCACTAATATTTCTTCAAACGAGAATACAAGTGTAAATATATGAACTCATTATTAACACTGATTCATGATAAATTATTCTGTAGCAACTGTAACATTATTGCTTTTAAAAATAAATACAGGCTGGGGATTTAGCTCAGTGGTTACAGTGCCTAGTAAGCCTAGCAAACAGAAGGCCCTGAGTTTGAACCCTGGCACCAAAAAAAAACAAAAACAAAAATAAATACAATATCCTGACTCGAATACTTTTGCCTGTTTCAACTGCAAGAACAAAATTCTAGAAAGCCAGTTATGCAATGGATCTTAGAAACCTAAAATTATACTAAAACCCCACTGCTATATTTTCTATGTCAGATATTTCTAAAAGCTCTATGAAGTCCAAGAAAAATTATTAAACAGGAATCCTATTAATAATAGGACATGTGAGAACATTAGATCCCAGTTCCCACTTCTCACCCATTAACTAATGGAAGGGAAGAGCTGCAACAAGTATGAAAGAGGGCAAAGAAGGCAACTCAGTACCTTAATTCTACATGTCATTTTACTTAAGAAAGAGGAAATGAAAGAAGATGGTTTACAATCCTCAGA
Organism: Hystrix cristata; assembly: GCA_004026905.1. Classification (NCBI taxonomy): domain Eukaryota; kingdom Metazoa; phylum Chordata; class Mammalia; order Rodentia; family Hystricidae; genus Hystrix; species Hystrix cristata. The sequence continues at coordinate 16,031 of PVJO010006539.1, read as the reverse complement.
TCTAGACTTAGTGATTTCAAAATTGTCCTGGTGAGCTCTTCTTAGTTGTAAAAATGGTCTTTATAAGTTTAAAAAAAAAACACCTGAGCTACTGTCTTCTAATTATTCTTCTTGTCTACAATAGTCCACAAGCAGTCCATTCTCACATTGCAAGAAGGTTGTTTTACAGAACCTCTCATATAATCATGCTGCTCCCTGTTTAAATTACTCACACTTCTCACCTGTGTACATCATAATGTGCAGTGCTCTTACAATGGTGTGAAATCAAGCTTCTAAACTCTGTGATTTTTCAGGCCCAAACATAAGCAATCAGAAAAGCTTTATATGACAGGTCTTGAGGGGAAAGCTGTCTTCCCCAACCAAATGTGGTGCACAGCTAGTCCCTGGCAGGCTCTGAAGGGAGTGGCAGTTAATAACTCACATAGCCTTGGTTGGTCATATTGTGTATATATTTGCACTGCTAGCAGAAGCACTGTAACTTCATTCTTAGATCTCTTTATCTGAGGCTTTAGGCTGAAGTCTTTCTCTGCCCTTTCCACTTTATGCTTTGGAGACAAGAAGGGGAAACTCTTTAAGAGATTTCCCAATCTGACTCAATATCAATACTTTTCCACACCAGTTCTTTACCCCTCACTTCTACCTTCCATTCCTCTAAACTCTAGACCCTTATGTTTGGAATTCCCACGATTTTGATACAACTCCTGTAGCTGCTGTGAATCACTTGACCTTTGACCTGTGGGCTTTGCATAAGGCACAAAGCGAATCTATGTTTTTCTGGTTTTAGCTTCTTGCTTCTATCTTTGCAGCCAGCTATTGTATTAAACTCTTAATTAACTTTTTAAAAATTTTGGGCTTGTTGCTTTAATTGGATACTCAGACACCTGACAGTTCAGTTCTCTGATTCCCAGCTCAGCTAAGCGCCTGACACAAAGGACTCAGGGTGTATATTATTCAGCATTGCATCACTGTAATGAAATAGGTGAGGTAATCAACTTATAAAGAGAAAATGACTGTTTTTGGCCATGGATCTGGAGATTCTGGTCCAAAATAAGGTGGGCTTCATCCTGGGCCTCTGACAAAGTGTCATATTGAGGTAGGAGAACAGGGTGTGGCAAAAACCGGCTGGGAAAATGGGTGTGACCTGTTAATTACAAAATACCAAACAGATGTGACTTCTCTGTAACATGGCCTAGACCTGACACCAGCCTGAGGGGCGAGATTTCAATACCACCTCTCAGGACCCGAATGTAGAAATGCTCAGTTTCCTCGAGATTGTGACACTATAAGATAAAGGAACCCAGGAGGAGCTGGTTGCTATCATCTTTTCATGATAACTCGTATCATGTCTCTCACATGCGGTATGTATTTTTATTTTCTTTTTTCACTTTTTCTTTGTTTGGCCCAAACTTGCTCTGCAGAGTTAGTTCCTCTCCCAATCTCTATTTTGCATTTTCAATAAACTTTGTCACTGCTTTTGGCTTGTTTCATTCACTTCTTTGTTCAAGGTAAGAAGAACCTAGAATCTAACTCCAGAAGGAGGGGCAAGCAATCCAGAACCTGGTAATCTAATTTGGAATACAGTTACCTGATAACAATATGATGCTGGGAGTGCAGAGAGGAACAAAACTGCAAAGCCTTAGGGGCCAGGAAGCAAAACAGGAAGAAACTGAGATTCTGACCCTCACATACACAAGGACATGCCCCCAGTGACCTCAGAACCTTCCACTAGGCCCCACTTCCTAAAACATCCACCACTTCACAAAAGCACTGCTCTGGGGCACAGTGAGACACATGGGTGTGTGGGGGACGCTTGTCACACTACATGAGGCCTGTCAGAGTATGTGCCTGAGTATCTTTCAACTCTCTGTCCACTACAGCTTTCCCCATAACTCACATTCAGCCACACTATACTTGCACCAATCTCCACACTTATATTCTCATTCTTGGTGGTTTTTAATAATTTTTGTTTAGAACCTTTTCTTTCTCCATGTCACTGAATAAAAGAAAATTATTAATATTAGTGAAAATAACATAAACATGACTTTTTCTTGAGATTCCTGCCTCATGTATGTGGGATCTCCTTTACATTCCATTGATCTTGTAGATTTGCCCTAGTTTTGTAACACTAGATTATATTGCAATTTATATGTCTACATATGACTTTCTTTTAATAATGACTGAGCACTTGGAAGTCTAGAGCTCTAATTCATTTTTATCTAAATCTATAACCCCAAACCCAGGGCTTAGCACACAAAACATACTATAAAAATCTTAGATTGTATCATAAAAGTGAGTTAAGTATTTTGTTTAATAATATGTTGAATATGAGAGAAGGGAAAATGCTTGATTTTGATTGTTTAAAACATTCTAGGAAGCATATCTGAATTTGATTTACTTTTGCCCAATGAATATTATGTAAAATTACAGTTCTGACATTCCTATGAATTGCTATAATTGAAAAGTTACACAATGAAAACCTTTTCTCTATACTTTAAAGAATTCCTATAACACATGCAATACCCAATGGTAAATGAGCTGAGGTTTGAGTCTTATACATTCATACTATATATATTCCTGAAAGAAAGCATGGTATTCAGAAAGCTTAATTTTTGTCTAAAAGAATGATGTTTTTTTCTGTTTGGGTAGGTAAAACAATTAAAATTGTAACTTTTCTTCTCAAAAAGTAATTTTGACAAACTTGGCTTTATACAATGCCAAGAATTATGCTAAAAGCAAGTATAATCAGCTCTGCTTTGCTTTTGGTTTTCACATAAAAGAAATAGGGAGAGGAAATGTTTAAAATGCCTCCAGAAGGGAACCATTGTCACTCCATCACTCTGTAGGGACAGGGGTCCCCACAGGTAGGGAAAAGATAGGGTAAAAGCTTCCTTAAATGTTATTCTCTATAGTCAGACTCTAAAAGCCAGACAGCTATAATCAAATAGTTAGAAAAACAAAGGCAGCTACATTCCAAAAATTAAGGAGATAAAGGCAAAGAGACTAATTCAGTGAAGGCCCCAGGTAATCTGATTAACATAAAAAAACAAACTCTCCCTTTGGACTCTTTCATCTGCACTAACTAGCCCTAAGGCACCCGCCCATAAGCTTGCCCTCTGCCAAAAGACAAAGGTCACAGGGCTGAGGGAAATCGAGGCAGAGGTGACAGACAGACAAGCTCAAGAGCCAGTCAAGATTCCAAGGGCCGACCCAAGGGAAAAACCTCAATAAAAAGGGGCTACAAGGAAAGGCCCACGAGTACATCACTTTTGAATGCTCCCTACTTATCACCACTTTTAAATAAATTGTCCTCTAAATAAGTTGTCTTCTCTTATTTTAAACTTGGTTTCTTTAATTCTCTACTGTAGCTGGGTTTACATTCGCCGGGAAATATATTTTCTAGCAGGACAGCAGCTCACAGTCTACCTCCGGACGTAACAACTCTCTCTTACATCAAGCCCTATCCTTCTGCCTCTTGGTCTCGAAACTTGTATTTGTTTACTTATCTTTAAAATTTCCATGTTTTGCTTTAATTTTGTTCTCATTTCACTCCTGTACTTTGCTCCTTTTATTCAATTGTTTTTCCCTAGTTTCTGCTCAACATATAGCTAATCAGTCAAACCTCCCTGCTAAAGATTTCCATCCACTGCCCCAAAACTACAACCCTATTCAGCTCAAAGAAGCCAGATCAGTCTCTGCCTGTTTCTCCAACATCATCAGTTGGATGGTTGTCTCAGAGGGGCATATGTAGGGACAGGGGTCTCCACAGGTAGGGTAAAGGCCTCACTAGACATACAGCCAGACAAGACAGAGATAACCGATAGTTAGAAACATAAAGGCAGCTAGATTCCAAGAGTTAAGAGACAAAGGCAAAGGAACTAGTTTGAGGAAGGCCCCAGGTAGTGTGATTAACATGAAAATCACAAACTCCCCCTTCATTTGATCCTTATATTATAGACCGCTAAGTCAGGTAGAAATATTATAGGCAGTCAGACAGAGCAGTGCTGTTGATGGAGTCAATATATGAGAGGAGAATACACGACAATTGAAGGTCAGGCCAAAAGATAAAGATAGACTGACCAGAGCTACACCCCTGGCTGAAGGATAAACAATGAATTGAAGATTAAACTCATCTAGTCTGATAAAGTCTAGATAGACATAGTCACCCCAGTGGGTGGCCAAGACCTCCAGATCCACCCCATCCTGGAATGTCCTTGTTCTTTCCTTGTCTATTTGCTATGTGACCTTCTTCCCCATTCGATCAATATTATCTAAGTGAATACACTTGTACTATTATTGGTTGATCATAATTTTGACCCACATTGTACCCACCTCATGATTTTGCTGGATAAAACTTCCCTTGAAAAGTGGGCTCATTGGCAACCCACTTGGATCCCTCCTGTTTCTCAGGAGCTATCTTTCTCTCTCTCAATAAATTCTCCTACTCTTAACCTCCTTTGTTTCTTAGAATTCATTCTTTGATTTTGGGGAACACGAACTCGGCCTGACATCTAGCAGGTTGGGAGTTGTATTTTTTTTCCCCTATATTACTTACATCTACATCCTTAAGGCAACCACCCATAATCTTGCCATCCGCCAAAAGGCAAAGGTCACAGGGCTAAAAGAAATCGAGGCAAGGGTGACAGACAGGCCCAAGAACCAGATTCCAAGGGCCAACACAGGAAAAATCCAATAAAAAGGAACTACAGAGAAAGGTCCACAAGTATTTTGCTTTCAAATGCTCCCTACTCATTGAATAGATATCTATCATCTCTTTCCCCCTTTCCCACCATCTTCAAATGGTCTTCTCTTTAAAAAAAAAAAAAAAATTGAAAAGTAACAAATATACCAGTGATCTTTTTATGTAATAATACTTACATTATTGCAACGACTTTTTTAGGCAGCCTGATAATAAATTTTCTGTCAAGATAGGAAATAGCTTTTTAGTCCTGTTATATGAGAAACTATTATTTTCTCTCACATTTGCCACTTCCGGAGTGGGTATGTGACTCTAGCAATTGTTCTTTCACTTAGCTAATATTTACTTACCAAGAAGTGCAAAGCCAGAAGTGTTGTTTAAAAAAAAAAACAAAAAAACAAAAGACTACTTTCAAAAGTTTTAAGTTCAGGAAGTTAAATCCATGTCTGCAAATACGTACTTGCTACAATAAACACAAGCACAGAACCAAAAACACAAGAACTTCCATACCCTAGTCATCCTGAGACCTGAAGGATGCATAGAGGGTTGACACTCACCAAATATTTATCACCTACCATGCTTCCCCACAGGAACAAGTGCTAAGGACCCAGTGGTGACTGAGACAAACATGGTATCTAAGTTTGAGAATGAACACATAGTAGTTGGGATGGGAGATAAGAGGGGAAGGAAATCAAGATGAGGGAAGTGTCCACATTTGCAAAGCTATTTAAAAAAAAAAGTGTGGGGTATATGGAAACAAAAAGTTCATTCTTTGTTTAGGCTTGTGTTATGTTGGTTTCTTTTTTGATGGTGTGGGGCTTGAAGTATGGTGATAAAAAGGTGCAGGATAAAAAGTAATTACTAAAGAGTGATTCAGTAAATTTTCCTTAAGAGGCTTTCTATAAGCTGAAAAATTATTTTTTAGAGGCAGAGTCTATGATTTATATTCTCTTCAAATTCATTAAGCAGAATTAAGGAATCAAATACTAAAATTGGACAGGGTGTCATTAAGCACATACTATAACTCCTATGTGTTCTTCTGGCCTTTAACAACTTCAGCAGCAGTATAGAAATAGCTCAAGAATTACAAGAAAAATAAACACAAATTAAACAGTTATTCTGATATTTGGCCTGCAGAGGGAAAACTGGTATTTCTCAAATGGCTCTGAAATATTTTTGCCTTAAATTACATCAGCATAGTTCAGTATAGTGCCAAAATCTATCAACTCATTTTTATTCCTTCAGATAATAACATATTGGGTCAAACAAGATGACTAATCTTGTTTTCCACGCCAAGTCTCCAGCTATAAACAAAAAGACATTAAAATTAAGGAAACAAGATAAACAATTAACAGATATGTTGTATCAGACATTGATATTTTCTAACAAAATTAAATCAGGGAGGAAGATAGAAATGAGTTATAAAGGGCTATATTAAGACAGAGAGGTACTCACCAAGAAGACAGCTAAAAACCGTAGAGAAAATCAGGCATAAGATATATGGATACAACCCACATAAATGAAAGCGTAGATAAAAAAAAGTCCCTAAATTTTGAACAGGTTTACTAAGCATGAGAGAACAATGAGGGTCCAATCAGGAGGGGGATAAGAGGAAAAACAGGATAGAAGATAAGGGACAAAATTTATCCTAAGTCATATGCAAATCCTCTGTGGGGTTTTGAGCAGGAATAACATCACCATTTTCAGGATAATTTTGGACAAGTTGTGGAATATAAACTAAAAGAGGATTGGGGGAAGTAGAGGGAAGAATTAGGATGTTATTAAAATAGGAATACAGACAACAGATGGTGGTGGTTTAGACTAAGGTTAAAGCAGTGAATATAGTGAAAAAGGATCATTTTCATCAGCACAGGTACCCAACTCAATAAAGAAAGTTAAAAAACCACTTGTGTCTATACTGATAAAAATCACAGAAATAATCACAATCATTTTAACACCTTTCCTGTGTGCACAGTTTAAAAAAGTATATTCTCTATCTCTCCTTCAGAAAGAATGTAGGAGGATGTTGGTTGAGTTGATGAAAATGAAACTCTCCCGCCTGGTCTCACTATCAAACACAAATAGGAAGTTGAGTCATGAAAAGTTCAGACCTGTTCCAAAAGTTGTAAGGCACGGAGCGTTCCAGAATCCTAGACAGATGTATGTCACAGGTCACAGCTTGTGCAGGGCAGTCTGTGGGTTCCGTCACTCTTCAGTTATACATCCTTGGGAAGGCTGTATAAAATCTCCTTTAAACTGGGCATAATCAATATGCCAGAGTAGAGGGCTGGTTGTGCTTATTAAACAAGTTAATATGTAAACCTTCGAACATTGGCTGGCACATGGAAACAACTATTTTACTGTTAGCAATTTATCTTTCCTGAAGCTGCAGAGAAGATGGCTTTCCACATGGTCTAATTCATCACTTCCCTCCAGTACTCAGCCTCCTTAAACCTCAGGAAAGCTCTATGATGTTTAGAGAAGATACTGATACAGCAACAGAAATATTCAGGATTACAAGTCAAATATTGCTTAGACTCAGAGATAATTACAAAAGATAGTTATGTAAAATTTCCAGATTATATGAAAATAAGAGTAACAGTTAATAATAAAGTCATTTTAGGCCAGTAACTGACAACAGTAAGTCCTTGTCCAGCAAATTACATGGGTTTTTTCAATTTATATACTGAAAACAAACCTTATATACTGATATAAAACTGACACTGATATAAAACTTGTTTTGCTTTCTTAAATTCTCGGACATATTCTATACTTTTTATTTTTTTAATTTGTAACTACAGAAGACAGTAGTATTAAATAAACAAAACTACTAATTTAAAGTAGTCTTAAAAATGTAGCGGACAAAGTATGCTACTTCTATTGGATTCAAAAAATGACAACAGAGTTTAGAACTCACATGGTAAAATGTCTGTTTAAATTCTATATATATGGTCCAGTTCCAAAGTGCTGTATTCCCGAAAGGAGTGTATTTGTGAGCCATCTGTGGTGGTGCAAGCTTGTGATCCCAGCTGTGAGGAGGCTGAAGCAGGAGGAACTTGAGTTCAAGGACACCCTAGGCTACACAGTGAGTTCAAGGCCAGCCTGGAGTACACAGTATATCTCAAATCTCTCACCCAAAACTTTATTAAAATGTAAAATCTAAGCACTTTTTAAAAACTACTAATTTCTTTTGCAATAATTCCATTTGGTTTCCAAATGAAAATGAACTAAAATAGAAAATCTAATGTATAGAAAAATTATTTTTACATTTCACTCATAATGGAATTGCTTAGCACATGTTTATGTTAGCAGTCTAAAATATGGCTGACACTGATTTATAAAAATAAATTTCTAACTAGAATATTGTGAGAAAATCAGATCTTATTGTTTTCATGAATAATTTTTAAGAAATTACTCTCTGAGTTTTTGTAACTCTTATTTATTCAAAAGAGAAGCCTCTTTTAGACATTTAACAAATCTAATATTTATTAAAAAATACATTTTTCACAAAATCATAATCTTACTTTAAAATAATTTCCTTTGATGATTATATAATTATCATAGTTAAAGATAAAATGTTGGTAGACTTTTAGGGAAAGAAAATTATCAGATTTATACATAATGCCTTTGCTTTACATATTTATTATCATTTAGAATATTTAAATTGATTTATACTACCTTGGTCATCATTCAGTGTCACAGAATATTACAGAATATCTAAATTTCCACAAATAGATTGAACTTTGCATATTTGTATTTATAATCAGAGATTGGAGCTCTATTTATATTTCCACATATCTTAACTTGCACTGGGAGTACAGGGGCATATAAAAGTTAACAAATTACATGATTCACACCAGAACTATATGCAAAGCACTGACTTATTGCAGTGCTATTTTTTAAACTCTAATCAAATTATTACTTCTCATTTCACTTTAGCTTTATCTACAAATAAACATCAAAACTGTTGTAGAGAGAATGAAATTCCTGCTTAATAACATGAGGAGTCTTGCTCCCTGGTTAAATGACAGAGAATTTAGAAAAAAAAAAAAAGATACTAAACTTAAAGTGACTGGAAATGGTCCTGAGGGCAATGAGAAAATGAAGAAACATCTGTTTAATAATATTTCCAAATATTTGGTCAGAAAGGCAGAAGTTTGCAGTACTAAAATACTGCAAGCATACTCAGAGCATTCCTTCTAACCCCTTCCTAACCCAATGAGCAGAGATGACACCAGATTTTGGCAGCCCAGAACACAGGGCTTACCAGCCATATCTCCAGTACCCAGAGGCTTGGAAAAGGAGGACTTGACTATTTCTTATCCTGCTCCCAGGCATCTACTGCTGATACTAAGTCCTGGGCTGGTGTAAACTGAGAAACTTGTGGAAGAGTGGCTTTCCTTTGTGTGGGCAGGCTGAGAATTCTGAGGCTCTGATCACCTTGCTGAACTCTACAGGTGCTGGTTTTATGCTAGTAAAAGCAATTTGAAAGGATTTAGGCTTCTCTCTCTCCACCTCCATTACACAGCTTCTATAGCAGGAGAAGCTGGCCCTTGCCTGTGCACCGAGTTCTGGCTCAGACACGTTTGCCTGGAGGGAAAACATACATGAAAGATATCTCTTCATATCTTCCTATAGGAACTATTTTCAGCAATTACATCCTACAAGTACTGTCATGAACAGAGAAGAATTTGGTGAAAGGCATTGGGAGGAAGTTAAATATAAAGCTAAATGCAAATAGGACATTTTGAAGAAGAGAACCAGGAAATAAAAGGAGCACTCCTGGGGGGAGGGGTCAGACAAACAACAATGACAACAATGAAATCAAATATTAACCTCAGAAACTATTCCTTTAAAGTATGCAGAGTTTGATTGGGCTGGTGTGTGGGGCAATTTATTCCTGAGAGTGTTATTGGAGACAATACAGCAATTAGCAAAAAAATTAGCAAGGTTTGTTTTGGAAAGTTGGGGTTGATCTCAGCTGGGGAAGTTCTGCTTTATTTTGTTGTGTGGATAGACTCATACCTATGCGAGAAGATCTGCAGGGAGGTCTACAGAATAGAAATTAGTGTCAGAGATTAGTATCTTTACTGAGGCACAAACACATACACTACAGGAAACTATACTTTGTCAACAAGGACGGTACACTTGGGAGAGTTCCAGTGGGCAGAGGGCCAACCATGAATAATGAAATCTCACCCTCTAGAAGGGAGTGCAGGCAGTCCCCAGAGATGGCAACTAATGGAGGTCTGGGGTGGTTTTTAATGTTTTCCTAGAATCCGAGGAGCTATGGGGGTGGTAACTAATGAGGCTTGTTTCCATTCCTACCTGAATCCCCACCTTTGTGTCAGAAGGAGGAGTTTTTAAATTGATAAGGTCTTAGTTGGAAGATCCATGGTCCAAACCCGCGGAGATGGGGTCAGAACCACAATGCAAATATATGTGAATGAGGTTTAATTAGGTCAACAGGGTAAAAACAGTTTAACTTCAGGCTGGTGCCTGAAGGTGTGACTGTGTAGGAATAAAAGGTGTGGCAATTTGCAATGGGGCACAAATTACTTTTCTGGAGGAATCTGGGGACCACAAACTCAGAAAATCTAGACCTCAGCCTTTCTTAGAATGTTTTTCCTAGGGCCATTTTCCCAGACCCAGCTCATTTCTGACTACCTATGCTATTTGTTTAGTGGCTGAATGTTGAATACTCCATGCTATGAATGCAGCTGAAGTCCCGTGGTGGCTGTGGGTCTGTCCAAATGTACGGCTCTCACAATGCTTAGGTGATGGTGACAGGGGAAGCAGAGTAGGATTTCACTAAATAATATATTGATCACTAAAACAAATAAACAATCAAATAACAACGGTAACCCCAGTAAGGAAAGGGAGATCATTACCCAAATCTGATATATTAGTTAAAGTGTCTGGTTCCCAAGAAAACAAAAGACACACAAAGAAGGTGAGACCAATGCACTGAAACAACAAGAGCCAACAGAAATTACTTGTGAGAAACTAGACATTGAATTTACTTGGAAAGGACACAGTAGGCATTGGAAACATGTTCAGAGAACTAAAAACTGACATGATTATGAATTAAAGGAATGTATGATAACAATATTGCATCAGATACAGACTATTAATAAAGAGAAAGAAATGATTTTCTTTTTTAAAGCGGATGCAGTGGAGCACACCTGTAATCTTACCCTAGAGGTTGAGGAAGGAGGATCTCATTATTTAAGGCCAATTGAGGTATTTTAGTGATAACCTGTCTCAAGAGTAAAAGGCTGGGGATACAGTGCTTGGTAGCATTAGTGAGACCATCGGGAGAGAAAAGATATTAAAAAAGAGAAAGAAAGAGAGAAAGAAAAGAAAGAAAGAGAGAACAGCAAAAGAGAGAAAGAGAGGAAGAAAAGAAGGGAGGAAGGAGAAAGAGAAAGAAAGAAAGAAAGAAAGAAAGAAAGAAAGAAAGAAAGAAAGAAAGAAAGGAAGGAAGAAAGAAAGAAAGAAAGGAAGAAAGGAAGAAAGAAAGAAAGAAAGAGAAAGAAAATTATAAAAAAATCAAATGGAAATTATAGAGATGAAATACTACAATAATGGAAAAAGAATTAAAAACTACTAGAGAGGCTAAACAGCAGATTTGGACTAGCAAAAAAATCACAATAAATTAATTTGAAAATAGACAAAAGCATAGAGATTATGCAAAACAAGGAGAGGGACGCCTCAGAGAAAATACTGGGAATACCAATAGCACATAATAGGAACACCAGACGGAAAGATGAAAGATGGAGTGCCTAGAGAGAACAATGTGAAGAAATAATGTCCTAACATTTTGAATTCAGATCTGGATCTGCTACTTATTAAGCAGAGGAACTTCACCATTTATTTAGAATTTTTGAACTCCAATTCCCTCACCTCCAAAATAGAGTTTATATTTTAAATAAAATTGTTTTTAGGCCAGTGTAATAGCATGTGTAGGACATAGTAAACATAATAAATGTCCAAGAGTAGCACGGAATTCTTTTTTTGAATTGAAAATATTTTGGGAATTTAAACTAAGAACCTCTATTATGACTATTCAGCCTTTGCTTCTCTGGATAAACCCAACTTGATCCAGAAGTCAACTGGGAGAAACCAAGAAGGCCATCTTTTGTATTTTGTAAAGCATTATTCTTCTCTAAAAGACACAACTTATACATCACTAGAGGCAAAGCAAATACATTAGTTATAGTTGAAAAGCACTAGATCAATAAACTCTAAGACAACTATTTGAGGATTTATTTAGTATTGTAATGATCCAGTGAAGTAAAATGTTCCAGGGCCTTCTATAAAGGTCTGTGTTCATGTTCATCAATCTCTGTAGAAGACAAGTATATATCCCTTTCTATTTTGATATAAAACCAGTAAGAAAAAGAAACTGTTTTCAACTAATACAATTTATATTGATAATAAGTGAATATTCTTATTATTTATATAATGATGACTTAGTTACCTATATAAATTTCATATATGTTACACAGTATATATAAAATGTTTGATAAAAGTGCAGTCCAAAAAGAAGGCATTTATTTCATAGAAATTAATCATACTATCCTAGAATTTTGTGGAAATTATTATTTTGTTTCAACGAAATGTAACAGAGATTAAAGAGGCTACTTTGGCTTAAAAAGTGCTGACTTTTTCCTTGGGCTTTGAGATGCCAGATGGGTACCTAAAAACAGGGTAAGTCTCAGCATCTCTACTTTCATTTTGTATCTGTTCAACACTGCACATAAACATGTCAATCATCTAAGCAATGTTCCCCTAAAGCTGGTAATTTCCTTCCTTCATGACTAAAGATACCAAGACAAGGGTAACTAAAATATTTCCAAGGTCTTCAGGGACATCGTTTTCAACCAATTGTCAACAGGCAGCTTTTACAGCATCCTGTTCTGGACCACAAAGGGGCACCTCCAGTCATTGCCCTAAACATGAGGAACTAACTCCATCTTACCTTTCTGGCTTGTCCTTTTTTCTGAGTCATTTCCTTCAGTCACCTTGGATTCCAGGAACAACATACATGATGGATAAGCATGCTGTGACAAGAAGCAAAAATTTCTGCCAGGCAGCAGCGACTTTCTTACCCAAGGTTCCCCATGTCCATCCAGAAATAACGATTAACCAGTTTGACCAATACTACTTAACTATCGATGCTTCTTAGAAGTCCCCACTCTGCTTCTATTTCTTTCCCTTTTTAAACCTGAAGCTCTTGTCGTATCCCCCTAGCACACCCTAGTTCACTAGACCTCTCTGTTCTTCCCAGTACACATACCCTGAATAAAAAAGCTCCTGTTTTCCTTGACAACTGCATGTCTCTTTTATCGGGATTTGAGATTTATTGCTAAATATTTATTTTCCATTGAGACACCTGCAGCCAGGGCTTTCACCCTAAATATGGTCATAACAACAGCCAAATGTCTATGAAGGTAATTTTAATTTTGATAGCTTCTGGAAAGTGTCATCAAATAGCAATGCTTTGAAATACCAGGGATTTAATCAACATGAAAAGGTATTTGGGAGGCAGGCTGTTCCAAGCATTCATTTAGCAACTTACCAGTATCATCAGTAACCTATACTTTTCTGTGTACTTTTCCAGTGTTGATCTTGAATAATTGCACAGAAGTCAGTAGAGCTTATATCCAAAATGTTCTCCTTTTATTAATGAGAGAAAGAAAACCATTCCTAAGCTTCTGCTGTGGACTGGATATAATTTGTCCCTATGTACTGGAAGATTGGTTCCCAGTGTGGCAGCATTGAGGCAGCAGAATCTTTGAAAGGTGGGACTTAGTGGAGCGAAATTAGGTCAAGGGCAGGCCACACTTACAATTGGGTAGAACAATGTCCTGTCCTGAGAAAAGGTCAAGAACGGATTAATGTCTAAGAGAGGAATGGGCTGTTATAAAAGAGAAGTCTGGTTCCTTTATATTTCCTTGTGACCTGTTTTTCTCTCTCCCTCTCTCTCATACACACACACACACACACACACACACACGCACATGCAAGTACAATCACACATGGGCTTTGCCATGGGAACTATCAGCCACGAAATCCTCATTGAAACCAATGCTGGCACGATGTTCTTGAACCTTCAGGACTATGAAGTTAATAAACCTTTTCTTTATAATGTACTCAGTGTCAGATTTTTTGTTTGTAACAAGAGATATTGGACTAACAAAGAAAACTGGTACCAAATTGAGGTTGTTGCCATACTGATACCTGAAAATGTGGAATCAGTTTTGGAAATGCTTAATGGGCAAAGAGTGGAAGAGTCTGAATGAGCAGGCTAGAATAAACCTAAAAACTGTAAAAGAGCATTTTTCAGAGGACAAGGAGACTACACAGGAGCAAGAACTTCTTAGACATTTGTTAACTCACTCTGACAAGAATGCTGACGGAACCTGGGCATGGTGGTGCATGCCTGTAATCCCAGCACTTTGGGAAGCAAAAATGACAAGTCTGAGCTCAGCCTGGGAAAATTATGGTGGCCTTGTCTCAAAGAAATAACTAAGTAATTAATGAAAAGAATCGAGGATGTAGTTCAGTATGAAGGCTCTGAGTTCAATACCAAGTACCAAAATAATGATGATGATGATGATGATGATGATGATGATGATGATGATGATGATGATAGTGCTACTAGAGATGTGAACAGAAAAGCCAGGCTCATGAGTTCTGGAATGAAAACGAGAACTATCTTTCTAGAAATCAAAATAAAACCCATTCTCTTATGAAGTAGCAAATAATTGACTGCATTATGAAACTTTAGAATGATGAACTAGTTTATCTAACTGAGGTAAGAGTTTGCAATAAAACATTCACATTGGTGCTTGTTTACATCTTAACTGCTTAAGCACAAATAAGAGAGGAAAGAGCTTAAAGATAAAATTTATAATTAAAGGGGAAGCAGAGTGGAAAGTTTTTCAGCCTGCTCAAGGAAAGAATTTTTAAAAAGCACATAAATATGCAGTCCAGCAACTTCTTGTTAAAAAGATTAGCACTGATAAAAGAGAGCTAGGTGTTACATACCAAGATAATTGGTAAAGGTCTCAAGGTCATCTCAGAAATCTTCAAAGCCCTCATCCCATCATAGGTCTAGAGCTTTGGAGGACAGAACAGTTTGAAACCATGTCCGGGCACTCAATGGGCTTGCTGCCCAGGCTTCCCTGGGATTCTACTCTCTAGTTTTGTTTTTGTTTTGCAAAGTGCTATGCAGCTACTCCAGCCATGGCCCAGGCAAAGCTCATGCTGAGACTCTGAGGGGTCTTAGTGGTTTTTCCATGTGGTTCTAATTCTGCAGGCACACAGAATGCAATAGGTATGGCGTCTCGATGGCTTCCAAGGAGATGTAAAAGGAATGTCTGAGAGGACAAGCATCAACATGCCACAGGGGCAGATCTACTCCACGCATTTTCCACTAGAATGCCTAGTGGAGCCACATGCAGGAACCCATGCAGATAACGGCAAGAGCAATGTAAAGCATTCATTTGGGAAAGCTGCAGGTACCTGACTCTACCTGCTGACAGCACTCTTCTGGGCTGAGCCCAGCAAAGCAATGGAGTTGAGGCTGTGTCCCTGGAGACCCACCCACATCCCAGTGTACATGGGATGCTGGACTTGGAATATTATTGTAAAATTTAATGTCCACCTTGTGAAGTTTGGAACTTGCTTGGGGCTGTGGGCAACTTCCCTATTTCTCCTTTTTTGGGATAGGAATGTACACCTAATTCCTGTTTGATTGCCACATCTTTGAAATGGACAGTTGAATTTATTTCACAGGCTCACAGCTAGAAGGAGTTTACCTTGAGTTTCACACAGGACTTTGGGAATGGACTTTTGAACAGACGCCAGAATGAGGTAAGGCTTTGGGAACTACTGGCAAGGAATGAATATTGTATATTGTGAGAACAGCATACATTTGGGGTGACAAGGGAAGAATGATATGGTTTTGATGTGGTTTTTCCACCTGAAAGTTCATATACTGGAATCTTGAGCCCCAGTGTGGTGATGTTTGAGAGGTAATGGTATCTTTTAGAGTTAAGGCCTGGTGAAAAGTAATTAGGACATGGGGATTCCACTTCCATGAACAGATTACTGCCAATTCACAGGAGTGGATTAGGTCTCATAAGAGGGGTCAGCTCCCACAAAAGGCATTGTTATGTAAGAGCAAGCCTGGCCCTTCCCCACTCTCATGTTTCCTGTCTACATCGCCTCTCTTCCTCACGGGTGCCACTGCCATGTGACGCTAACCACTACAAAGACCTCACCAGAAGCCGATGTCTACCCACTATTCTTGGACCTCCAGAAC